>PVKA01017276.1:0-46124 GCA_004027165.1 Ctenomys sociabilis | reverse complement strand
TTCAACATACAAATAATTTTCTATAATATCCCAGGGCAAACCGGAGAAATTTGGCAGTCTGATTAGGGAGGGGTCCCCTCAGAGACCCACGGGCCGGTGGCATCGGCACGGAATGCCCGGGTTCACAGTGCAGCTTGTGGCTCGTGTCCATCTTGCAAGTGGCTCTTCCTCCACATCACGACTGGGGGGGGGGGGTCTCGGGGATGACGGGGGCGGGAATTCTCTGGGCTCTTAGGAAATCTCACTCCGCTTTTCCTGCTCAATGGTCTCTTTGGTCGGCAGGGTGTTCTTCTCCTGCGTCTCCGTCTTCTTCAGCTTGGCCTTATCGAAGCTGGCGATTTCCCCCATGTCTGGTTTGTCTGCCATTTTCTTAAAACAATCCGAAGTGTCTCGCTCCGAGCTGAGCTCCTGGTGTCCCCACTCGCGTTGCTGCAGCAAGAGACCCCTGAACCTTTTAAACACAGTGGTCTCCCATATCCTTGGGGAATCTGTATGTTCCAAAACCCCAATAGATAGCTCAGTCTATGCCAACTATCTATATATTATATGTATCTGTAGATAATGTTTTTGCCATACCTACACACTTATGGTAACATTTAACTTATAAATTAACCATAGTAAGAAATAGGCAAAAGTAACTGATAATAAAGCAGAACTGTTATAGTCTGTTGTGGTGGCACGTGCCTTTAATCCCAGCATGGGGAAGGTTGAGGCAGAAAGATCTGTATGAATTTGAGGCCTGCGCTACGTAGTTAGTTCAAAGCCAGCCTGACTACAAAGTAAGATTCTATCTCAAACAACAAAATTATACTAATATACTGTGATAAAGGTGTTTTACAATATAAGATTTATTCTGGAGTTTTCCATATAATGTTTTGGGACCATGTTTGGTTTCCTGCATCCAACAATTGACACTGAGGGACACAAACCATGGAGGAAGTGAGGGCGGGGGAGACGGCTCAGTAGAATAAGTGCTTGCCTGGCAAGTGGCAAGTGAAAGGCTCTGAGTTCAATCCCTGGTACTGCAAAAAACAAAACAACAACAAAAAAACTGCACCTATAGTGCTTTATTTATTTATTTATTTCTATTTAGCACAGAGCTACAAGGTGCTGGGATTACAGGCGTGCCACCACACCCAATCTCAGTCGCTGTCTCAGTGTGCTGGCAGGGTGGGAGGGCGTCCAGCACGGCATGCCGGGGATGGACCCTGTCCCTGTATCTGCTTTAATCCGCTGAGCTATCTGGCCTGCCCTACTGCTTTCCTTTTGGGACAGGGCCCCACTATATCTCCTGCAGGTCGGCCTTGAACTCACTTATAGCTTCAAGCTCACAGCGATTCTCCTGCCTCAGCCTCCCGAATGCTTTTTTTTTCCCAATCTTATTTAATCTTTATTTATTTATTTATATATTTTTATTTTATTGAATTACAAATGTCAATCAGACAGTTTCAAGACACCTTAACAATACAGATTCGACAAATTAATACATTGCAAACTGTTTTCATAATGTTTTGGTATCGTACAAGGTGCATACATGATATTATATTTACAGATATTATTTTAGCAGATATCTCTTATCAGTGAATTAAGAGTGTAGCTGCTTACTTATCTTATTTTTTATACCTGAATTATATCAAAAATTCAATAATTATTTTCCTAGTGGATGACCGTAGTACTGGAAGCCGACATAATATCCTGTCCAACCACCATTAGTGCAGATCTTGCCTCTCATAGGATTATGTACAAGCACAGCGTTATCTATCCCAACTGTACTGTGTATACACACACATCATGATTTTTTCTTTCTACACCCCTTCCTTTGTCTACACCTGTCAAAGATGGGCACTCCATTGTCTTTCAACTAACTTAGGTGCTTGAACTGGACACCACAATCCAACACAGTCCAGCATTCCACAACAATAGTGAGTTATTCAAAGAAGTTGTCGACCATAGCCATTTACAGCTCAGCTTAATATTATGGCCCCACGACGTATACTTCATTCTTATACTTTTCTGCTGGATGTTTTAGACCTAGATAGATCAAGACTTATATACCAACACATGAACTTTATATTTCCTATGTGGTCAGCCTCCCGAATGCTTGATTACAGGTGTGCACCTCCATGCCCAGCTCATATTGCTTTTTTTTTTGTAATGACTTTTCTTCTATTTATTTATTTTATTATTATTATTATTATTTATTATTATTTTGTGTGTGTGGTACCAGGGGTCAAACTCAGAATCTGGTGCTTGCCAGGCAAGCACTTATTCCACTGAGCTATCTCCCCAGCCACTTTTGTTTTATGAAATTCTTTGGTTATTAAAAGGTCTTTAAGGGATACTGTTCTACGAAGTATTTTTTATTTTTTTCATTTTTATTTATTATTTTTATTGTTGGTAGTACCAGGGATCAAACTCAGCACCTGTGCTTGTCAGACAGACGTTTATGCCTCTGAGCTATCTCCTTGGCTATTTTTTAAAATCGTTCCATGAATTATTAACTCGTTTTGCAGATGTCCCTTAAAGGCCAAGATGAAATTACCCTGGGTTATGGCTCACAGAACATATTTCGCACAGTGTACCATGCTTTAGTATAAAACAATAACAAAATAAAAATAAAGGCTTTGGAACTGAGATAGCATGTATTACCCAAGAAGCTACTGCTATTCGTGCTGTGTAAACTTTTATCTTTGAAAAAACAAACTCAGATGCTCTTAAAGCTCAAAGGGGAAGTCTGCACATTCTCCCATGAAGTTCCACGTGGTCTTCTCCACATCCAATCTGGCTCGCAGACTCATTTTTTTCTTTTGCTTGGGGGTGTTGTCCTCTATGCCGTTGCTATCATCCGACTTCAGCTGCTCAATTTGTTCAAATTCTTTCCCGTCATCATCTGGGTGCTTCTTTTTCTCCTTCGTGTGCACTTCACACAGCAGAATAATAGACATTAAAACAATGACTTCAGCGATGATAGCAAAGAACGGCTTGAGGGGCGCCAGGAGGCTCAGCACCACGAGGTCCAGCCGGTGCGTGTTCTGGCCCAGTGGAACTCCGCTGGCACCAGCAGGCACCCCCGTCCTCCTCTCCGAGATCTTGAGCTTCTTATTGCTGTGGGTCCCGCGGATAAGATAGGTGTCGTTCATGTCACACTGCTTTCAGTACCAAAATATTCCACACTTTTACATGGGATTTCAAGATCTCCTGGTATTTTTTTTTTTTAATTTTATTTATTTTTATTTCTTTTCTTTTTGATTTATTTTTAATTTTATTGAAGTACAAATATCAATCAGACAGTTTTACGATACCTTAACAAGACAGATTCAATAAATTAATACATTGCAAACTGTTTTCATACTGTTTTGGTATCATTCCTGGTATTTGTGATTCCAAATAGATACTTCAGCCACTGAGCTGTCTCCCCAGCCCAGTATTTGTGATTCTAGAGCTCATATTCACTCAAGATTTTCATAAAGAAAATCTAGTCATACGATTAGAAAGCTGTGAATGATACAGGGAGAAAAACTGATCTTGGGCGGGTGGCCTCCAAATGACACAGGGAGCCTCGAAATGACAAGGAAAAATGATCCCCCAACCTCACCTAGATGAGTTTGTCTTCTCTGAAACTGAAGAATGAATTTTAGGAACAAACGGAGGTTATGAGGAAAGAAAACTGTCTGACAGAGGGACAGGAGTGGGGGCCCTGAGTGGGTCCCCCCCAAAGCCATCTCTTACAGGGACTTTTATAGTGTAAAACCATATGGGGCAAAGGTGCAGAAAATGGGAACTCCCTTAGGTGGATGTAGGGTGGGACAACACTATGGTCAACCAATGAGATTACAAGCACCGTTGCTCAGGTAAAACTGAGTAAGTCCAGGACCAGATGGGGCAGTGAGTCACGTAGCAAGAGGGCATGAATGTAGAACAGGACTTTATCAGGTAGCCATCCACTATAGTAGGATTAATGGTTCTTTGCTTCTCCCTCAGGGTGATGATCAACCTCAGATGCTAATCTTTAGGGAGGTCAGCATTTGTTTGGTCTTTGGTCTTTAGGTCTGGCTCACAGCAGGAGCACCCGTCCCTCCCCCCTCCTACAGCTGTAAGGTATCTCATCTTCTGTGTCATCTCCTTCGAGGGCCTGTCCCTGTCTGACTGCTTATAATATTTCTATCTAACTCGCTGCCTGCGACCTGAATATTCGGACAGACTAGAAATGACACTTCTCGGGATGCGACAGCTCAGGCCAGCTGATGGAGAGGAACTGGACCTCTCTCCCCTCTTCCACGGGCTTCTCAATGCACAGATTAAGGAATTAGGGGAGGAGAGAGGCCCAACCAGCCCCACTCAGCAGATTTACATTCCCTGCACAACTTTCTCCCCTGTACCCCTGACCCCTGAGGCTGCAGGGAAGGTGGGGCGTCCAGCCTGGCACTCCCCATGCCGTCGGCAGCGCACCGTGCCGCGCAGGCCCGGAGTTGCTGACGCCAGCTGCGGCCTCTTTTCCTCTGGAGGGAAAGAAAGGGTAGCTTTTTCTTTTTGAGTTGTTAACAGGTCTGAGACCCACAAGAGGTGTAGAGGTAACCAAGACAACACCCAGACCCACACAAGACTAGCTCCATCTTAGCCCTTTGTTTCACCTATTGCTAAATGTTCTGGGAAAGTTATAATTGATTACAAAGTTCCCAAGCAACTACAGCTGTATACACACAACGTCCTCAAACCCTGTTCCCCCAGGTGGCCCTCAATCAATCCTGACAAAGGTCACTTGTAAAAGAATAATTGCTATTGGCTTCTGTAACCTGCTTGCTCAAGTTTCCCTCTTACCCCCTAACGGCCACAAGATGTCCCCCCAAGATTACCCAAGCTTTACAAAAATATGTTGTTCCATTAATGTAAAGGTCAACCCCAACTAACCATGCAATTAGCTTCTGTAGTGCCCTTGCCCCCTCCTAATCTTGTGGTTTTTGCCTTTATAAACCTGCCTGTAACGACTGCTCGGGGCTTTGCAACCGCCTTAGGTTCGGAGCCCCACGCGTGGTTCAATAAGCTTTTGAGCTCTCACCCTTGTCTCTTGGCGTCTCCCTGCCCGCGGAGATCTGGGTCAGCGTAGACCCAACAGAGGAAGGTCCGTTTGCCTCCTACACCCCCTTTCTGTTTGCTCCCTTCCGCCGCCTCCAAGCTAGGCTCCCACGAGGAGCTCTGCAAAGGTTTGAAATGTTCCTGTGCAGCAGGCCTGGTCCAGCCTTTACGGACGCAGCCAAACAGGTCAGAGGTGAGAACGCCGGAGAGCCAAGAGCTGTATTGGCCAGAGGCCCAGAAGTTGGAAGCTGGGGATGCTTGTCTCAAACAGAAGCCTTCCTGCTTGGTAATTTGGGAGCAAGTTTTTTTTTTTTTTTTTTTTTTTTTTTTTTACAGGGATTTATGTAGTTATTTGTTTTTGAGGTATGGTACATCAGATGGGCCCTGTGGACAGCGATTACATATTGTGAGCGGCCTATTTCTTCCTACGATCGGTGGGACACAAATCCCGGCTTCTGTAAATCTCAGGAAAAGCTACTGGTTAGAAGATCTTACAGAGGTAGGGTAGAAAAAAAGAATAGGTGAAAGGAGATAAGGAAAATTGGAATTTATTTTATTTTACTTATTTATTTAATTTATTTTATTGAAGTACAAATATCAATCAGATAGTTTCTTTTGTTTTCGAGACAGGGTCTCACTATGCAGTTCAGCCTGGCCTTAAGATCATTTTGTAGCTCAGGCTGCTCTCGAACTCACAGCAATCCTCCTGCCTCAGCCTCCCGAGTGCTGGGATTACAGGTCTGAGTCGCCAGGCCCTGCTTAAAATACCTGATTTATTTGTTTTTATTTATTTCCGGGAGAACCAGGGATTGAACTCAGGCCTTTGTGCTTGCCAGGGAAGTGCTTATTCCACTGAGTCATCTCCCCAACCCCCATCAGACAGTTTCAAGACACCTTAACAAGACAGATTCGATAAATTGCAAACTGTTTTCATAATGTTTTGGTATTGTACAAGGTGCATACATGATATTATATTTACAGATATTATTTTAGCAGATGTCTCTTATCAGTAAATTAAGAGAAAATTGGAATTTAAACCTTGTACTCGATAGAAAATTAGAGCTTTAGGGCTGGCCAGATAGCTCAGTGGACTAAGCACTTGCTTCGGCAGGTGCAGGGACCGGGGTTAGCTCCCCAGTATGCCGTGCAGGCCCTGACTCCGGTGTGCGCGGGGACAGCGACTGAGACTGGGGAGCGCTTGTAATCGCAGCGCTTGCGCGGCTGAAAATGGGTGGATCACTATGAGTCCGATTTGTGTGAGACTCTGTAGGGCCTGTACTTAATAAATACATTAAAAAGAAAGAAAGAAAGAAAGAAAGAAAGAAAGAAAGAAAGAAAGAAAGAAAGAAAGAAAGAAAGAAAGAAAGAAAATTGGAGCTTTAGTCTTTTTCCCTTCCAGGAAACTCACTAAAAACACCCTCAGGGCTTTAAAGACACAGCAAGTCAATAAATTGGTGCTGGGCCTGTGCATTTCACGTATAAGCTACACTTCCTTTCCTCAAGGAAGCAGCAGTGGTGGTGGGCAGTAGATCTTGTCTGCAACCACATGGGAATGGTTTGCATTCTAATACAAAGCATTTTCCCTTCTCCTTCTTCTTTTCCTCTGCCTCCACCTCCTTCTGTATTTTAGTACGAGGTCTAAAGGGTTTCACTACACAGATTGGACTTGTAGTGATCCTCCTGTTTTCAGCCTCCCAAGTTCTGAGATTATAGGCGAGTGCCACCACCCCCAGTCTCAATAGCCTTCTCAGCACACCCTGGGGGCAGGGCCGGCACGCCAGGAATCGAACCATGGCTCCTGCGCTCTACCTAAGCAGGCACTTCCATCTGCTGAGCTATCTGGCAGGCCCTCTTCTTTTCAAAATTATTTATGTATTTATTTGGTATAGGGTCTTGCTACAGAGCTCAGACTTGTAGTGATCTTCCTGTTCCAGCCTCCCCAGCACTGGGATTATAGCTGCGTATGACTACACTCCATGTTGGTGGCCTGCATGGAGTGTCCAGGGCACTGGGGCCAGCATGGCATATGGAACTGGAGACTGAACCTAGGCCATTGTGTTTGCTAGGCAGGTGCTTAGACCGCTGAGCTATCTCTGTAGCTCCCACTTTTCTGTCTTGAGAGACCACAACTTTTTTTTCTTTCTTTCCTTTGTCTTTTTGAGATGGGTTTTGCTGTGCAGTTCAGGCTGGCTTTGAGCTCCTTTGGGAGCCCAGGTTGGTCTCGAACTCACAATGATCCTCCTGCCTTAGCCTCCCTACAGCTGGGATTGCAAGTGTACACTACCACACATAATGACACAATTTTTCTTTGTATATTTTTTAAGTTTGTGCCTAATAAATCCCTTATAGCTCTCAGTGACAAATCCTAAAAATTCATTTTCCATGACAGGAATCAGGATATCTATAATTTGATTCTGTGTTTAGGATGGGTTTAGATTTCTCATCAGCCCTTGGGAAAACCTCCTACTGTAGCTAAGTTAGATAGAATGATGGTCAGTTGGCGAGGGACAGGGCCCAGGGTGAAGTCAGGATAGAGAGGAGGCAAACCAGGCCTGGGGTCAAGCTGAGTTGTAGAAACCAGGCCTCAAAGTGTACCTGGGATGGCCAGGGCTGAGGCAGGAGGTTAGGGCACAGCCACCAGCTGGGCAAGGGGGTGTGACCTGTCAGTCACAGCGATCCAGGACACATGTATCTAAGTCCGGCACCTGGGACCCATCAGAAAGTGCCATCTTCAATTCTGGTGTGAATTCAAGCAGGTTTTTGCTAGGCTGGCTTAGACCTGATGTCAGAATGGAAGACACAAGACACAATTTCTTACCTTTAATGAATGTAAAACCTTTCTACCTTTGGCACCTGTGTTGTCTAATACTTTTTTTTTTTTTTTTTGGCGGAACTGGGGATTGAACTCAGATCCTTGCACTTGCCAGGGAAGTGTTTATTCTACTGAGCCATCTCTCTGGCCCCTCTAATTCTTTATTTATGACAACAAGAAGGTGGAAAGAATCTCTAGAAGGAGTCCATAGTAGCCCAGAACCCTGATATCAGGGTTACAGGCCTCACCAGAGGTAAATAACAGTTTGAAGTTGTAACTAGTACAACCTGGTCCAGTAAGCCTGAATATCATAACAAACATGTACCCAGATGACCAGAACACCCTGACTCTTACTCCTACCCCTTCCTGGAATGCCCTTGTTTTCTGCATCGAAAGTTATAGGAAAGCTAAGGTAAACGACGCCTGCAGATGTACCCTTGCTATGTGACTTGTTTTCTACTAGATCAGTATTAACTAAGTGGCTGTGTTGTAGTCCCATAGGTTGATTGCAGCTTGCCCCCAGTGATGTGATTTTGCTATGCAAAACCCCACCCAACTTAGGGACCTCTCCTACTCTTCAGGAGTATGCTCTCTCTTTCTCTCTCTCTTTCTCTCTCTCTCTCTCTCTCTCTCTCTCTCTCTCTCTCTCTCTCTCTCTCCCTTTCTCTTTCTTGTCTTTTTTCTTGGGCAGGGTCTCACTACCCAGCTTGGACTCATAGTGATCCTCCTGTTTTCTGCCTCCTAGTGCTGGGGTTCCAAGCATGCACCACCACACCTAGACTTAGTTTTTTATTTTTAAAAGAGAATCCAAAATAAAACAGAAATAGGGCCGAGGAGATGGCTCAGTAGAATAAGCACTTGCCCAGCAAGTGCAAGGGCCTGAATTCAGTCCCTGGTTCTGAAAACAAAAACAAAAACAAAACACCCAAAACAAAATAGAACAGAAAAAGTTACGAACAATACAGAATCTCACTAAACAAAATAATGTGAATTTTACAATATTTGTTGTATTACATAGTGTTGTCTTCAGATTAGTTGTTCCTAATATCAGATATATGCATGCACAATTGGGAAAAAGAAGAAAAGAAATATTATAAGAAATTAAGAAGACTGGGCATGGTGGCACGTGCCTGTAATCCCAGCTCTTGGGAGGGCTATAAACAGGTGGATCACTATGAGTCCACTCTAATAGTGAGACCTTGAACACATTGTAGATCCTTCCCTAAGATACAAAAAAAGAAATAAAGGAAGAAAGAAATTAAGAAGAGAGAAAAGGGAAAAAGAACTGAAAAAACAGACAAAACAAAGTAAGCATTAACTGCTCCTTTTCATAGATCAGCAGAAATGCACAGTACGGTTGACCAAGCCATCCTGCTTATGTACATAAATATATCTTTTTTCCTCATTCCCTGTTCCGTCCTTCACCTCATCTCAGTGATTCTTTCCTTTTGAGCAGGTTCATTTCCTTTTCCCAGCACCTACTGTATCCATCAGACTTTATTTTCTCATTCAGGTTCTTACACTAAGAAGACAATATGATGTTTGCATGTGCGTGTCTGATTTATTTCACTTAAGAGTATGTTCTCTAGTTGCATCCATTTACTGATAAAAGCCTCAAACTTACCCTTTTTATAGCTGAATAATGCTCTGCTGTGTAAAAATATGTCTTCTTTATCCATTCCAGGCACATTCTCTCAATAAAACCTCTGTACTCTTCACCTCTGTCCTCAGTGCATTCTCTCGGTAGTCTTACACAAGCACTTCGGTTGGTATCAGCTCTGAAACCTTGTTACCCTACACCCTGTCTAATGACATTCTTTTTAGTTTTTTTCCTCATGCATAATTAAACTTGGAGTTAGTCGCTAGGGTACAAAAGATGCCTTTCACTGAAGAATAGAAAAAGAAAGCAGAAGGACCATTGCCTCATGGAAAGCTGAAGAAGATGACAGAAAAAGAGCTCTAAGAGGCGACGTCACAGCCTCGGTGGCCACTGGCACTGCCAAGTGGAACTTTAAAAGTTAGATTTTGTAGCCTGGGAGATAGCTCTGTGGCTTCAGTGTTTGTCTAGCAAGCTCAAGGTCCTGAGTTCAATCCCGGGTGAAAAAAGAAGTTAGATTTTGTTCTATGGAGACAAGCAGTTTCTCCAAAACTTCCTTCTGCTGAGCGCATGACCAACATTTCCTCACCTTAGCCTGAAAAGAATACATGGGTGCTGGCCACAGGATGTGGGCTGCCCCCTGATGTATCCAAGAAATCCAGAGGTAGAAGGACAAGGAGGGACTTGGTCAGCTGTAACAAGCCAGCCTGTTGCGAGGTGAAGGCTTGTGCTTCTAGTGGCCTTCTAGACCGAGGCCTCAAGTGTGAGCTTTCTATGGGCTTGAAGGACCATGGCAAGGTCTGTGGTCCCAGTTGGGCAGACCTGAGCGGTGCTGAGTACGTGGTTTCTGTAGGTGTCTTTGGAGAGTCAGGGAATGTCCAGTCCCTTGAGGCTGAAGAGCATAAAGGAGTGAAGCCGCGCTCCTGAGCTGAGTGTTCTGTGCTGGTTTCCTTCATGGTCAGTGTCTACCATGTTGTCTCTGGCAGTGGCTCCCTGTAACCTGGGAGCAGAGAATGTTCAGGGATGTTCCTAGCTAGTCATCGAGGTGAGGCTAATCATCAAAGCACAGAACAGCATGCAGAAGGAATGTGTAAGAATTTTTATCCTTTTATTCTTTAAAGACTTTTGGTAAGACCATGGAATAAGAGCTGGGCGTGGTGGCACATTCCTCTAGGCCCAGTACTGGGAGGCTGAGGAAGGAGATCACTGTAAGTGTTAGGCCAGCCTGGGCTACAAAGTGAGTTCAATGCCAGCCTGAATGACATAGTGACACCCTGACTCAAAAAAATAAAAGATAAAAGAACATGGAGTGAAACCACTCTCCCATCAAAAATAATACCTCTCACCCTATCATATCACATGTGGGAGTTATTAGCTTCAACTACTAGACTCTGCCTCATATACGAACCCGAGCTGAGGACAGATGGCCAGACCGAGAGCTGTGGTGGGCTGCTCTATGCCCAACTCCCCAGCTTTCCCCCATATCGCACCTCTTACTAGTGATTTCCAGAAATCATGCTTTGAGGTTCCCTTCCTTAAACCATACAGGACAGCTTGAAAAGAAGAAGAAAAAAAAGGCTTTCATAAATTACCCTGCTGGGGCCGGGGAGATGGCTCAGTGGAATAAGTGCTTCCCTGGCAAGCGCAAAGACCTGAGTTCAATTCCCCGGTTCCGCAAAAAAAAAAAAAAAAAAAAAAAAAAAAAAAATTACCCTGCTGAGCACTACTGGGGTTGTACTAGTTCTCTCCCAGCAAGAGCCAGGATGACCTCAGTTCTGGGAAAATCCAGTGTCAGTGAGCCAGATGCAGACTGCTGTGACTGGAAGAGAGGAGCAGACAGAGGTAGGACTGTGTCACTAGACAGAGGCGACACTCAGGCACCCAGTGCAGATTGCTAGGCAAAAGCTTGACTTAAAGTCAGAAGAAAGGGGACCACAGCTTTGACAAACACCAAGCTGGTCCCCTAACAAAGGAAAGTGAGGGGAGATACACAAAAGGGCTCAGTCTGAGAAACAGACTGAAAAGGGGGTTCAGAGTGGCCCATTCCCAAAGAATGGAGGGCAATTCTTGGGGTCTGTGGTGGGCAGGGGTCTGGCTGATCATGATCTCTGTCCTGGTTTTGGAGCTCTGGAGGAACCCTCAGGACTCCAAGGGCAGTTTGAGTCCTATGAAGTGGCCGTCCCTGGGCCCTGTGTTAGCATCCAAAGTGACCAGGTTTAGGGCAATGGAAACTTCTAGATGTAGTTGAATGTCCCTGTGAATCTCTTCTCTTGGCGTCCTTAGTCTTGAAGGACTTAGGGTTAGACGTACACGGGTCAGGACAGGGGTGGCTTTCACCCAAGCCGGAATGTACCTGGCACCTCTCAAGCTGTGTGTCAGCTTTTCATTGCTATGACAAAATGCATGACAAAGTCCACTGAAGAGGAGGAAGGATTTATTTTGGTTCATGGTTTTGGGGGATTCAGCCCATGCCATTGGGCCTGTTATGTCGAGTGGTGATGGGCAGGGTGTCATGGCAAAGCTCCTGCCCTGAAGGCAAAGAGGACATGGTCACACCTTCTCTTTAGGAGCCTCCAGTGGCCTCCACTGAGCTCTAGCCCTGAAGGCCAAGGCCCCACTGCCTCCCAGCAGTGCCCCAGTTGGGGGCGGAGCCTTCAGCACTGGAGGACATTGTTTTCCATACTGCTTCTACCTATTCTTCTCTTTTCTTTCTCCTTTGGGAAATGCATAAATTCTGTCTTTTGTATTGCTTATTCTATCATTCTCCACATTCCACTGTCTTTAAAGCCCATGCTCCATTTTGAGTTTGTTCTCCACCTGTGTCCCAATTCTTTCTTTACTTCAGTTGTGTGTCATCTGAAGTTATGAGTGAAATTAATTAAGAAATTCATAATAAAAATGCTTGGGCTATCCCAGCACTCGGGAGGCTGAGGCAGGAGGATTGTTGTGAGTTTGAGACCAGCCTGAGCTACAAAGTGAGCTTAAGGCCAGCTTGAACTGCATAGTGAGACCCTCATCTCAAAAAGTCAAAAAAGGTGCTGGGTAGCTAGCTTGGCAGTCTAAGCACCTGCCTGGCAAGCACAAGGATCCGGGTTCAATCCCTGGCACCACATGCCATGTTGGCCCTCTTGCCATGCTGGCCACAGAAACCTGGCATGGTGTCACACACCTTTAATCCCAGTTCTGGGGAGGCTGAGACAGGAGGATCACTACGAGTCAGCTGCAGAGTGAGACCCTGTACCAAAAAAAAAAAAAAATGCTTGGGCTCTGTGACTGGCCCCAAATGGTTTCTGCTGCTGATTGCCGGATGCCTGTAGCAGCCCGAGTGCCTTTGTTCTGGCGTTGTTGATTGCTGCTGTTCATGGGCTAGATTCCATGACCTTGCGTGAATGTCGGGGCCCTGGATGAGCACTCAGTCCTATACACATTACATTCTCTTCCTACATATACACAATCCTATGATAAAGGTTAATTTATGAATTAGGCACAGTAAGATTAACAATAATCGATAATAATAAAAAAAGAACAATTTGCTTTTGCATTTTAGGGAAGGGTCTACAGGGTGTTCAGGATCTCACTACTAGATTGGACTCATAGTGATCTATCTGCCTGTTTACAGCCTTCCAAGAGCTGGGATTACGGGTTTGGGCCACCACATCCAGTCTCAGTTGCCATCTCTGTGCACCCTGGGGGTGGGGCCAGCGCGGCAGGCCCGGGGATGAACTCCCAGCCCCTATGCCTGCTTGCGGGAGCTTTAGCCCTCTGAGCTATTTGGCAGGCTCTAAAATAGAATAATTCTAACAGTATACTGCGATAACTGTTAGGTGACCCTGGGACCTCTCCCTGTCTTTGAAAATGTCTTACTGGGCTACACCCACTCGAGCTGATACAGTGCTGACGCGGTGGTGAGAGTTATGTGGGTTGTGTGGTAAGGTGACACCTGTCGCGTAAGGATGGCCTGCACACAAGGCTGTGATGTCCTGGGAGTGGAGCACGGGGATAGCGACTGTGGCCACTCTGGTGTGATTCCGGGCTCAGCAAGGATGGAGTAGGACGGCCTGAGATTTCACCATGCTACTTGAAATGGCACAAATGAACATGTATAAATAGTGACTTCTAAAATTTTCCAGTTAAAATTTATGGATCGTGGTTGGCCATAGGTAGCTGAAATCATTACGGTAATATGGAAAGCTGAAGGTGTTAAGGAAATAAACTTTAGACTGTGAGGGGGTGGGCCCCAGAGGGTGCATGTCCTCACCCCCTCTCTCTGTCAGGATTTTCTTTTCTTTTCCTTTTTAAAAGTATTTGATGCAGGGTCTCCCTATACAGCTCAGATTCCTAGCGATCCTCCTGTTTTCAGCCTCCCCAGTGCTGGGATTACAGGCATGCGCCACCATGCCTGGCCTATGGCGCCTTCGGCAGGCCCGGGGAAGGGACCAGTGCAGCATGTGGTGCCGGGGATCGAGCCCCAGTCCCTGCGCTTGCTTAACCAGCTGCTTAGTCAACTGAGCTATCTGGCCGGCCTATGGTATTGATTTTTCAAAGTGGTAACCAGCTAGAGTTTATGGTTGTGGATTGGTTCTTTTCCCTACTGCGTTCTTCCCAGTCCCCTCACTAATCCAGGTGGCTTGTTCCTAACATAAACTTGTGCACAGAAGTCCTTGTTTCAGTTTCCCCTTTTTGAGGAGCCTCAAGACCCTCAAAGAGAGCTAGGAAGTCTTAAGAAGAGCAGCAGCCCAGCTTTAGGGTCATCAAAGAACGCTGCTCTCCTGCCCTCTAGTGGTAGGAGGTGCGCAGTTCCCTCCTGCTGTGGCGATCTTCCCTTTCTCCAATCCGTTTCCTTTTCTTTCTCCTGTCCTGTCTTTTTTATTTTAATTAATTAATTAATTTATTATGAGGTCCAAGAGATCAAACTTGGGACCTTGCGCTTGCCAGGGAGGCGCTTATGGCTCTGAACTATCTCCTGGGCTCTTATTTCCTCTCTTTAAAATTCTTGCTTCTCTTCTGGTACTTCCTAATGTCTTGTTTGGTGCATACCTTCATTTCTTTCTTTTTTCTTTTCTTTTTTTTTTTTTTTTTTTTTTTTTTTTTTTTTTTTTTTTTTTTTTTTTTTTTTTTTTTTTTTTTTTTTTTTTTCTTTTTTTTTTGTCTTTTTGAGACAGGGTCTCACTATGCAGTTCAGGCTGGCCTTAAACTCATTTTGTAGCTCAGGCTGGTCTCGAACTCACAACAATCCTCCTGCCTCAGCCTCCCGAGTGCTGGGATTACAGGCTTGCGCCACCACGCCCAGTTTATACCTTCATTTCTGGTTGGTTACCTTTGGAGAAAAATCGAGAACTTTGTATCATTTTACTTGTAAATATATCAGTATGTGTAGATATGAAGGCTTCATAATTCATTTACACTTAAAAATAACCCGAATTCATGCAGTCATTCCATACCCAGCCAATGCCATATCCATGGTTATTTTATTTTACTTTTGTTCTTTTGCAGAAGTGTATGAACCATGCATGTAACAGGGTTTTGCAACTCCTTATTCCTTGTTAAATTTCTACTTATCTCCTCCCCACCCCCAACTTGAGCATTGCTAATGTAGCAGAAACTCGATAATAAAGCACATGATACTTTAAAAAAAAATCACTTTTCTCAATGGCTGTCTCAGTGCACCCGGGGGCACCTGCTTGCAGGTGTTTTAATCAGCTGAACTATTTGGCTGACCCCTAAAATTACTTTTGATAACCATTCCTTACATCCTTTAGTTTATTAGGGTTTAGGCAAAATGATGATATTCTGATTCCACTATTCCATCTTTTCCTCCCTCTCCTCCTCCATCTTTTTTTCCTTCCTCTTCTCTCTCTCTCTCTCTCTCTCTCTCTCTCTCTCTCTCTCTCTCTCTGCTTTCCTTGGCTGGGATGGTATTCAGGGCTTTGTGTATGCTAGGCAAGAGTTCTAGTACTGAGTTAAACCCCTAGCCCTAGGATTATTTCTTTTCTTTTTTTTTTACAGTACCTTGAACTCAGGACCTTGCGCTTGCCATGCAAGCACTTATTCTACTGAGCCATCTCCCTGGGCCCCCTAGGATTATTTCTTACAAGGAGTAGTATCTTTCATTATAGATTTTGTTACTTCAAAGAAAGTTTACTCAGGCAAAGTAACGCTTGGTTGAAGTGGTTCCTTCCAAAATTGACTGATTTTTAAAAGTTTGTGTTTAAGTACTATGTGAAAAACATATCCTTTTAATATATTCAAATTCCTCTTTATTGATGTGAGATCTTTGTTGAGTTGGAGCTTAGTCAGGTTGGCCTCAGAGTCCTTTGGCAGATACATATTTTGTCCCAGCTATAAATCTACAGACTCTATAACAAATATGCTTAACAAAACTTGATTATAGCAAAAGTGGGGAGAAAGAGAATGCACTAAGAAAGAGATCAAGTGTATTAAGGGCCCCCGTGTGCTTCTTTGTGTAAATAGAGCAGGGTAGAAAGAGCCGGTGATAGATGGGTGTTCATAGCGCAAATGAATGGCTGTGAGATGACACCTCTGATAAGACAAATTTAAGCCCTGACCTGAGCAGTGAAGGAAGTCTGCAGTGCTGATAACACAGGATCACTGTGTGCGAGAACCGAGGGGAGGGAGCCTACTCTCATATATGGAGGGGTGAGGGGGGACAGTAGGGTGGGGCAAGCTGAGTAAGCGGGGACACCTGCCAGTCAGCGATCCAGGCTACATGCACATGGAACACAGTTCTCAGGCCCTTTACCTGCAGCCAGTCAGAAAGCATCATCTTCAGGTCTTTCCGTGTGGAATCAAGCTGGATTTTGATAGACTGGTTTAGATCTGACATTGACATGATGAATATTGAGGATCTTGAAAGAGTCTACAGAACTCTGGAACAGGAGTATTTCACACCTGAGAGGAGCAGGCTCATGCCCAGGGATTAAAAGCAGAGTGTTTCTCTGTGGTCTCTGCTCAGACTTCTGGTTTACTCTTCTACCTTCTGGCCCTGGCCTGTGTCCAGATGGTTGAGCCCCAGGGACTACACTATTCAGGTCTTGTAGCCCCCTGTTGTGTTTTAGCTTAACCTTCTCTGGTGGTTAACATGGGTCTCATTTCCACTTGGTCTTAAGCATCTGGCAGAAAAGCATAACGAAAAGACACTGATGAAATCTTACCATCTGTCTAGTGCCTTCCAAAGAGTTGGGTATTCACTACAAAGGACACCAAAAAAAGAGCTGACAAAGTATCTCAAAGACCATCCTTAGAAAAACCATACACCATGATCCGTCAACTCCCTCAGCTGTCCAGGTAGCAGCCAGGAACTCCTGGAAAAACCACACCTAACTGAACCTCTGGGAACCAGAGACTGTCACTGAGTGTGAGAGACCATTCTGATACTCCTGCGAACACATAAAAAACTTGCTTTCTGGTGTGGGCACAATGATATCAGAATCATTAAGACTGACATCTTGCTAGATGTGTGGTATGCTCCTCTTGTCAAGTAATCAACAAGCCTTGAATGACATCTGGGCTGTCTCTCTCTTAAAGGAAAAGTAAAATCAGGGAGGCAGACTGTCCCCCAGAATAGGGTGGCTTTAGAAATCCTGCCAGCAGCTCAAGGGGGTACTTGTGCAATTACAAAAAAATATTCTGTATGCAGTCCTACTATTTTTGCTAATATTTCAATGACTATTCAAGATACTAAATGGTTTGATGTATGCCATATAATTTGTGTTTCTCACAGTGAGTGCTTAATGGGAAAGGGAAGCTTAGCTTCAAGCCCTTTGGTAGGAAAGTGCTTCAGATCCCTCTACCTAGGAACAGAATAACAAAGGTTAGAGCCCCCAAATTCACACTGAAAACAGCAGGTGTTTGCAGGGCTGCTTTCTTCTTAGCTCTGCATGTTGTCCATGGCCCTAGGTGGCATTTCCTCTGACTGTGATTCCTCTCTATCACCTTATACACAGAAAAGTTGATGGCATGTTAGATTCTAAAACTCTCTGGACCTTTTCCTTCCCCTCTTTGTGAAAGCTATAACTGGCTTTTCCTGGCAAATTGTTTTAGTTATATTCATAATATCCTCACTAATTTTGTTGTTTAGCCCATGCATACTTATCTGTTTCTTTGCTTTGTCTCCTCCAGACTTAGAGCTATGCACCTATGCATGATGAGAACACCTGACATCTATTGAAGACCTTTTAGACAGACCCCGTGGAGAGTCTCTGACGACCAGTCACACCTATGACTCCTTCAGCCTGAAGTACCCAAAACGGTCATTGCCCCTTGCTCACTCATAGCTTTTTGGGGTGCCTCTTCAGATGGGGGAATATTCTAGACAGTCAGAGAGTTAAAACAAATGATGAAAGAAAACACACTACCACTGTGTCCAGAGATGCATCTGCTGGAGGTCAGGCCTCAAGATAATAACCAGGGCTGTGGAGATAGCTCAGTGGTCTACCTGCCTGGGTTTGATCCCTGATAACCACGTGCTGTGCTAGTCCCATGCCAGGTGTGCCGAGCTGGCTAACAAGACTGGATGTGGTGGCACAGGCTGTAATCCCAGCCCTGGGAAGGCTGCAGTAGGATCACCATGAGTTGGAGCTATGTAGTGAGACCCTGTACCAAATACATAAAAGGAAAAAAAAGATAACAACAAAAGGACCAAGTGATGATATAAGTGATAGCACCTGGTCTGATCAAGTCTAGAGAGAAATCAGCCATCTCAGTGGGCAATCATGACCCCAGATCCATCAGTTACTAAGAAGTTCTTTGATCTTTCCATGCCCACTAGCTAAATGCCTTGCTTTCCCATTGGTGAATATTACCTATACTTACTGTTTTACTGGTTTATCATAGCTGTAACCATGTTGTAACCATTTGTTTGTGCTCTAGAAAACTTTCCCTAAGAAGTAGCATCCTGGGTAGCCCTCTTTCCAGGTGTTCCCTCCTATCTCTCAATATATTTCCTATCCTTAACCTTTCTTGTTCCTAAAATTCATTTTTTAATTTTAGAGAATGTAAGCTCAGCGTATCAAACATACGGCAGTCAGGAGTTATAATGTTTCTCTTACATTGTATTTGGAGGTTTTGATATTGCCTCTATTTCAACAGGACAACATGGTAACACTGATTATGAGCTGCATAAAATGAAACCATTCCTCCCAACAGGCCAGGTGCCATCTGCTTGAAGAGTTAACGTGCATATATTCCCTTATAAAAAAACTAAAGGGGTTTCTGTGAGGCTAGAGTAAATGGCCTTGTCAATCACAAGTCTAAATTATATCTTTATTTATATTTGTTCATGAACTCATTACCTACCCCAATGTTCTTAAGGTTTCTACCTACTTTCTCTTCCAGAAAATCTAGTGTTTCAGTTTTAATATTTAACTCTTTGACCCATTTTGACTGTCGTTTTGTGTGAGGAGATAGGCATGGGTCTGTTTCAAGCCTTTGGCATTTGGAAAGCCAATTTTTCCAGTACCATTTATTTATTTTTTTTAAGACAAAAATTTTATTCCCCCAAAAAGACATACTATAATGACAAAAGGATCTATTCACCAGGGAATTATAACAATTAAATAAAGACTTATATGCCCTTCACAGAACTGTGAAAATACATGAAGTAAATGTTGCCAGATTTGAACAGAGAAATAGAAATAGATGAATCACGTTAATAATTGGAGAATCTAATACTTCATTCAGCACTGTTTATTGAAGAGGCTATCTTTCTTCCAATGAACTTGAGTGGCCCCTTTGTCAAAGATAAGGTGCCTGAGTGTGTTTGTAGTTGTGTTTACTTCTTTTTTTTTTTTTTTTTTTTGTCTTTTTGAGACAGGGTCTCACTATGCAGTTCAGGCTGGCCTTGAGCTCACTTTGTAGCTCAGGGTGGTCTCGAACTCACAACAATCCTCCTGTCTCAGCCTCCCGAGTGCTGGGATTATAGGCATGCGCCACCACGCCCGGCTATAGTTGTGTTTACTTCTTATCTGTTCCATTGATCCTCAGGTCTGTTCCCCCCCATGCTGATTTTATCACAGTAGCTTTGTAGTACAATTTCAAGTCAGGGATTGTGATGCCTCCCGCTTTTCCTTTGTTACCTAGGATTGCTTTTGCTCTTCTAGGACTCTTTTGGTTCCAGATGAATTTTAGGACTGTTTTTGCTATATCTGAGAGGTATACTAATGGTATTTTAATTAGGATTGCATTGAATCTGTATAACATCTTTGGAGGTATGGCCATTTTCACAATGTTGGTTCTTCCTATCCAGGAGCAAGAAATAATCTTTCTATCTTCCTAAGTCCTCTTTGATCTCTTTTTTCAGAATAGTGTAATTTTCAGTGTATAAATCTTTTTACTTCCTTTGTGAGACTGATTCCTAAGTATTTCATTTTCTTTGGGTGTTATTGTGAAAGGCATGGTTTCCATAATTTCTCTCTTGGTGCATTTGTTGTGTATAGAAATGCTCGGGGCCAGGGAGATGGCTCGGTGGAATAAGCGCTTCCCCGGCAAACACAAGGGCCTGAGTTCAATCCCCAGTTCCTAAAAAAAAAAAAAAAAAGAAAAAGAAATGCTGATGATTTTTTGAGTGTTGACTTTGTATGTTGATATGTTACTGAACTTGGCTATTAAATATACAAATCTCTTAGTGGAGTTTTGGGGGTCTTCTATATACAGTATCATACCATCTGCAAATAATGATAATTTCACTTGTTTTCCCAATCATCATTCCTGTTATTTCTTTCTCTTGTCTAATTGCTCTGACTGATGTTTCTAGAACTATATTGAACAGGAGTGCTGACAGCAGGCCTCCTTGTCTTGGTCTTGATTTTATTTTATTTTATTTATTTATTTTTAATTTATTTTTTATTTTATTGAAGTACAATATCAATCAGACAGTTTCAAGACACCTTAACAAGACAGATTCGATAAATTAATACATTGCAAACTGTTTTCATGATGTTTTGGTATCGTAGAAGATGCATACATGATATTATATTTACAGATATTATTTTAGCAGATGTCTCTTATCTGTAAATTAAGAGTGTAGCTGCTTAGTTATCTTATTTTTTATACCTGAATTATATAAAAAATTCAATAATTATTTTCCTTGGTCTTGATTTTAAAGTGAAGGCTTTCAAGTTTCATGCATTAAATATGATGTTAGCTGCTGGTTTGTCATAGACTGCTTTTATCAGGTTGGGGTAAAGACCATCTATTCTGAATTCTCTGTTGTGTTTTTATTATGAATGAGTGTTGGACTTTGACAATAGCTTTTTCTGCATCCATTGAGAGGATCATGTGTTTCTTGTCTTTGGCTCTGTTGATATGATGTACTACGTTTACGTTTTTGTGTGTATTAAAGTATACTTGCAGGCATGGACTCGGCACCTGGACCTCCACTCCACTCCTCTCTGACCTGCTCGACAACAATGTCCAGCCCTATAGAGACTGAGCCGTGCATCAAGTCCCTGATTGCTATTTTCCAGAAGCATGCCATAATGGATGGAGCCGGTGCCACACTGTCCAAGACAGAGTTCCTAATGTCCATGAATAAAGAACTGGCCACTTTCCAATAACTGTGACTCATCTGCATGGCTGACACTGACAAGGGATCTACAAAGTGTGGTACAGAGTTACAGGATAAACCCTGAGGGTACCTGACTGACCTTATCTGATAGGAAAGTCACATTTCTTGTTATATAGGTCTTGCTTTTAGTAGGTCTTAACCATCAGCAGAAAAGTATAAAAATGGAAGTATATAAAGTGAAGTCATATTAATATACTGAGCTGTGAGTGGCTCGTCAACAACTTCTGTGGATAACCCACTTTTATTGTGGACTGCTGTCTTAGTTACTTTTCACTCGTTGCTGGGACAAATACCCTGCACTCAAAATGAAGGAAGGAAAGGTTTATTTAGCTTATAGTTACTGGAGGGTTCAGTCCATATTCCACTGTCTCCAAGGCAAACAGCAGTTCACGGAGATCAGAGCTCCTCCAAAGTGGTGCAGCTGTGAAGGTCAAGCTCTTCTCAAGACTGGGACTTCTCAAGAGAAGCCAGGCAGGGAGGCTGGAAAACCAGCCGGGTCACAGGAAGCCTTTCTCAAATTCTGGGCCTTGCCCACCTGCAGGGCTGGGCTCCCACACTGAGAACTCCCAGAGCTGATTCAGCCAAGTTGACAATGAATCAACTAACAGAACTGCTGATCTGTGTTGGATTGTTTTATTAAAAAAAAAGAAAAAATAATAAATATAAAATTAACTATTCTTGTTTTGAAAATCTGTAACATATGTATTGTTGTTCATGTCATTTTTTCTATTTGCTTTTGCTTCTATTTTTCCCACTCTTCAAGTTAAAATACAAATAAATAAATAAATAACCAAATTAAAAAGAAAAAAAGAACTGGCCACTTCTACAAAGAACCAGAAGGACCTTGGTGTTCTTTTTTTTTTTTTGGGGACGCGAAGCACTTATTCCACTGAGCCATCTCCCTGGCCCCTCCCTGGTGTTCTTGACCGCATGATGAAGAGGCTGGACCTTAACAGTGATGGGCGGCTGGATTTCCAAAAATTTCTTAACCTTCTTGGCGGCTTAGCCATAACTTGACATTCCTCCTGCATGTCGGCCCAGAAGCATGTCTGAAGGCCCCTGGGCCTGGCCTGACACCTCCCCCTGACAGACGCTCGGA
Source organism: Ctenomys sociabilis (assembly GCA_004027165.1). Classification (NCBI taxonomy): domain Eukaryota; kingdom Metazoa; phylum Chordata; class Mammalia; order Rodentia; family Ctenomyidae; genus Ctenomys; species Ctenomys sociabilis. The sequence goes on along the minus strand of PVKA01017276.1, from coordinate 23,959 downwards.
TATCACCTCCTTCTGGCCCACACAGCCCCTGAGCCCAGCCCCCCACTACCCCGTGTAGCCACTTCTGCTGGGAGTAGTAAGACTAGATTTTTTAAAACTTAAAACAAACAAACAAACAAACAACAACAACATACTTGCTTTCCTGGGATGAATCTCACTTGGTCATGATGTAGAATCTTCCTAATGATTTGCTGCATTCTATTTGCTAGTATTTTATTGACGATTTTTGCATCTATCTTCATTAGGGAGACTGGCCTGCAGTTCTCTGTTTTGGTTGGGTCCTTCTCTGGTTTTGGTATCAGACTAACACTTGCCTCCACCAATGAGTTTGGGAGAATTGCTTCCCTTTCAGGTTCATTGATGAGTTTGAGATGAGTTGGCATCAGGTCCTTCCTAAATTTCTTGTGGAATTCAGCTGTGAATGCACCAGAACCTGGGCTTTTCTTTGTTGGCAGGTTTGTTTGTTTGTTTATTCATTTATTTACTTATTGTAAGGCAGCAGAAGTTTTATCGGAACAAGAACACTTACATTCACCAAAGTTAGACAAGCTGGCCAAAATTTCAAGGCAAATAAGAAGTGAAGCTGGAATTTAAATTCACATTACTCTGGCTTTAAAGTTCACCTTCTTTTCACTACTTCACTTTTCCATAGCTATGTTTCTTGCTAGAAGCGTGCATTCCTTAAAATGTAAGTGCAATGAATTTAGGACAAAACTAACACTATCCGGCATTCATTATCCTCAACCAATAAGCCCAGCTGCTAATATGAACACGTTCAAAAAGATTTTGGACTAAACTGGTTCTTAACTATATCATAAATATGTCAGAGAATAACCGTATTTTCTTGTTGTCTCTTAGATTCTCTTCTCTGGCAAAGCATTACATATTACAGTTGGGAGATTTTTACACTCTTCTATTTCTAAGTTTTTAAAACTTTCTTTGTATTTTTAAAAATAATTTTATTGAGAAACAAATAGCAATAAGACAGTTTCAAAACTGATTAATAGGACAATTTCAATAATTAATACATTACATATTGTTGTCTTTATAGTGGTTATTCATTGTACAAGATGTAGACACAATATCCCATCCACAAACACTATTAGAACAAATCATTCTATTCATTGAATGAAGAGAAAGTAGCTGTATATCTATCTTAACTCCTGAATATGTCTGGCAGGTTTTTAAAAATTTTGTTTTTTCAGTTTCATTGGCTGGTATTGGGTTATTTAGATCTTCATGATTTAGCTTTGGTAGTTCATATGTATCTAGGAATCTGTCCTTTTCTTCTTTTAAGTACTGCTAATCTTCTCAGTTTCTATAGGGTCTGTAACTTGCAAACTTGTAAAAAGAAAGAGATTATAATGATTAATGCAACTGTGACTCAAAGCAATATAGAGATCAATAAATCAGAGATATTTACTTATTTTATTTTACATACAGTATTTTATTCACTTCTTCTAATAACTCTAGTGGGTACTTAGAGTTATTCCCATAACCTCGCAATTAACAAGCTTAAAGAAATAAAATGACTTCTCCATGATGAGATGCTCAGAAAGGAGATTTGAATTGAGACTTGTCTTTTTCCTTCAATAGGACAAACACAATTGGAAACCCTCTACGCAAACTTAACTAAAAGAAGGAAAGAAAAGATTCCTATAACTGAGTGTGGTGACTCACTCCTGCAATTCCAGCACTCCGAGGCTGAGCCAAAGGGAATGCTGTAAGCTTGAAGGCAACCTTGGGCTGCTCAGTGAGTTCAAGGCCAGTTTCAACTACATAGTGAGACTCTATCTCAAAAAAAAAAAAAAAAAAAAAAAATTCATATAAATTTACCAAGAAATTAAAGAAATGATCCCAATTAACACAGCTGAAAACCGGAGGATTATTTAAAAACATTGTAGAATTTATAAACTGGAAAATCTAGAATAGCTTTTTTACTTTTTATTTTTGTTTTATTGAACTACAGAATATCAATGACACATTTTTAAGATACATTGACAAGATGGATTTGATAAATTAATACATTGCAAACTGTTTTCATAATGTTTTGGTATCCTATAAGGTGCATATATGATATTATACTTACAGACATTATTATACAGTATGTCTCTTATCATTAAATAGAGCATAGCTGTTTACTTATCTTATTTTTTATACCTGAATTACATCAAAGATTCAATAATTAATATTTTCTACCTTGTTATTTTCCTAGTGGTTGTCTATAGTACTAGAAGCAGACATAATATCCTATCGAACCACCATTAGTGCAACTCTTGCCTCTCATAGGATTATGTAGAAGCACAGCGTTATCTATCCCAAATGTACTGTCTATACACACATCATGATTTTCCCTTTCTATAGCCCTTCCTTTGTCTACACCTGTCAAAGATGGGCACTCCATTGTCATTCAACTAACTTAGGTGCTTGAACTCAACAACACAATCCAACACAGTCCAGCATGCCACAACAATAGTGAGTTATTCAAAGAAGTTGTCGACCATAGCCATTTATAGCTCAGCTTAATATTATGGACCTACATTGTATACCTCATTTTTATACTTTCCTGTTGGATGGTTAAGACCTAGATAGAGCAAGACCTATATACCAAAACATGTAGTTTTTGTTTCTGATGAGGTCAGTGAAGTCCCCTCAGGGTTTATCTTGTAATCCTGTACCTTATTCTGTAGATCCTTTGTCTGTGTCATCCATGTGGATGAGTCACAGCCAATGCTTGACCAGTTTGCTCTCTGTGAGAGCCTGAGAGAAAGGTTTCTCTTCATGTGACTTTCCCCAGGCACACTATAGAACTTCGATCTCTTTCCTCTGTGGCTCCATAATCTCCTTGTTCAGAAAATTTGGGGCTCAACTGAGTTTTATGATGTTGCAGTATAGATTCACCCATGTCCTGAGTCTTCGCTGACCTTGAAAGGCTAGGGCCAAAATGTTGGCTGGCCTTGGGGCCCTTCTCTTTCTCCAATTTTGATCTGTGAACTTAGGCTGTTATCCATCCAGAAGAAAAGCTGATTAATACCCTGCAGCATATGCCATTCACTTTGGCCTAATTGATTTAGTTGTTTTTAGTTGTTGTTGTACATTTCTATTTGTATATCTTCTTTTCGCGTCTTATACTAGGGAAACTATATGATATTTACACATGTGTGTCTGGTTTATTTCACTTATGAGTATATGTTCAAGTGGCATCCACTTCAATATAAATGCTTCAAGTTTATCATTCTTAATAGCTGAGTAATACTCCATTGTGTAGAAATACCACATCTTTTTCAACCATTCCTCATGTGATGGACATCTTGGTTGTTTCCAAGATTTTGCTATCACAAATTGTGCTGCTATAAACATAGGTACACATATATCACTATGATATAATGTTTTCAGTTCCTTTGGGAAAATTCCCAGTAGGGGGATAGCCGGCTTGAATGGGATTTCCAGTCCTACTCTTTTGAGGATTCTCCACACTGACCTCCACAATGGTTGTACCAGTCTACATTCCCACCAGCAGTGGAGAAGTGTTCCCTTTTCCCTACAACCTCTCCAACATTTGTTGTTGGTTGATTTCCTTATGATAGCCATTCTTTCTGGAGTGAGATGGCATCCCAGTGTTGTTTTTATTTGTATTTCACAAATGGCTAGCGATGTGCAGCATTTTTTTCATATATTTTTTCACTTCTTTAATTTTGTCCTCTGAGAAGTGTGTATTCATCTCAGATGCCCATTGCTGAATTAGGTCTTTAAATTTGAAGGCTCTGTTACATGTTAGTTCTTTATATATTCTAGACAGCAGACCTCTCTCTGATTGCTTATTAGTTAGGATTTTTTCAAAATCTGTGGGTTGTCTTTTCACTCTGTTGACAATTTCTTTTGACATGCAGAAGCTCCTTAAGAAGAGTTGATCCCAGTTGTTGATTCTTTCAGTGCTTCCCGTGCAAATATATGTCCGTGCATGAACTCTTTACCTACCCCTATGTCTTCAAGAGTTCGTCCTACTTTCTCTTCCAGGAGATTGAGTGTTTCTGTTTTAATGCTTAGATCTTTAATCCATTTTGACTTTAACTTAGTGCATGGAGATAGAGTTTGATCAAGTTTTAGTTTTCGGCATGTAGAAAGCCATGTTTTCCAGCACCATTTGTTAAAGAGGCTGTCTTTCTTCCAGTGAGTATGTTTGGATCCTTTGTTGAAGATCAGATAGCTGACTGTCTTCATAGATGCTTGTGCACCTTCTAATCTATTCCATGGATCCTCAGGTCTATTTTGTTGCCAATACCATGTTGATTTTATCACAGTGGCTTTGTAGTATAATTTCAAGTCAGGACTTGGAATGCCTCCTGCCTTGTCTTGATTGCCCAAGATTGCCTTTGCTATTCTAGGTTGTTTGTGGTTCCAAATAAATTTTGGGAACAATTTCTCTAGGTCTGGGAGGTATGTTGGTGGCAGTTTGATAGTGATTGTGTTACATCAGTACAGCAATTTTGGGAGTATGACCGTCTTCACGATGTTCGTTCTTCCTGTCCAGGAGCATGGAATATCTTTCCATTTTTTGAAATCCTCTATAATCTCTTTTCTTAGGGTGTTGTGATTTTCCATGAAAAAATCTTTGACTTCCTTTGTTAAGTGAATTCCAAGGTATTTCATTTTCCATGGTGCTATAGTAAAGGGTATTGTTTCTATTGTTTCCCTTTCAGTGTGCTTGTTATCTGTGTAGAGGAATGCTATTGACTTTTGAGTACTGATTTTGTATCCTGCTATGCTACTGAATTTTCATATCAGTGCTAGTAGTTTCTTGGTGGAATTTTTGGGTTCTTCCAAGTAAAGTATCATGTCATCTGCACATAGTGATAATTTAACTTCTTCTTTACCTATTCTTATTCCCTTTATTTCTCCCTCTTTTCTAATGGCTGTTGCTAAGGATTCCAAGACTATACTGAATAGGAGGGGCGATAGAAGACATCCTTGTCTTGTACCTGATTTAAGAGTAAAAAATTTCAGCGTTTCCCCATTTAGGATTATATTAGCTTTTGGGTTGTCATAGATGGCTTTCATCAAGTTAAGGTAGAGTCCAAGTATTCCAATTTTCTGTAGGACTTTGAACATGAATGAGTGTTGGACTTTTTCAAAGGCTTTCTCTGCATCAATTGAGATGATCATGTGGTTTTTAGATTTCAGTCTATTAATGTAGTGTATTACATTTATAGATTTTTGAATATTGAACCGTCCTTGCATCCGTGGGATGAATCCTACCTGGTCGTGGTGTATGATCTTCCTGATTATTTGCTGCATTCTATTTGCTAGAATTTTATTGAGTATTTTTGCATCTATGTTCATGAGGGAGATTGGCCTGTAGTTCTCCTTTTTGGTTGTGTCTTTCCTTGGTATTGGAATCAGTATTATACTTGCCTCCAGAAATGATTTTGGAAGGACTGCTTCCTTTTCAATTTCATTTAAGAGTTTGTGGGGTGTAGGGATTATATCTTCTATAAATTTCTTGTAGAATTCAGCTGTGAATCCAACAGGACCAGGACTTTTCTTTGTCAGTAGGCTTTTTATTACATTTCGTATTTCATTGGGCTATTATTGACTTATTGAGAGTTGTTATATGTTCTTGGTTCAGTTTTGGTAATTTGCACCTTTCTAGGAATCTGTCCATTTCATCTGTGTGTTCTATTCTGTGAGCATAAAGATTCTCAAAGTAACAATTGATAGTCTTCTGAATTTCCCCTGGGTCTGTGGTGATTTCACCCTTTTCATCCCTTATTGCATGTACTTGAATTTTTTCTTTCCTCTTTTTGGTGAGGTTGGCTAGAGTCTTTTATTTAGTCTTTCAAAGAACCAACTTTTTGATTTGTGGATTCTTTGCACTGTTTTCTTCATCTCAATTGAATTAATTTCTGCTCTAATCTTCATGGTTTTTTCCCGTCTTTGCGCTCTGGGTTTCGTTTGCTCTTCATTTTCTAGATGTCTGAGGTGCAACATTAGGGTGTTTATCTGTTCCTGTTATGTTTTCCTAATGTGTGAGTTCATATCTATGATTTTCCCTGTAAGAACTGCTTTCATTGCATCCCATAAATTCCGGTAAATTGTACTTGAATTTTCATTGAATTGTAGATATTGTTGAATTTCTTCTGTGACCCATTGATTGCTGAGTAGGGTGTTGTTTAGTTTCCATGAATTTAGTGGGTTTTTCTGATTTCTTTTGTCATTTGTTTCCAGTTTCATTGCATTGTGGTCAGATAGTATGCAGGGGATAATTTCTATTTTCTTGCATATACTTAGGCATGACCTTTGGACTAGTATGTGGCCTATTTTGCAAAATAACCCGTGTGCAGCTGAAAAAAATGTGTATTCAGCTGTGGTTGGGTGGAACACTCTGTATATTTCTACCAAGTCCATTTGTTCCAAGCTCTGGTTCAGTTCTGCTACTTCCTTGCTAATTTTTTTGTCTGGTTGACCTATCTTTTTGAGATAAGGTGTGTTAAGGTCTCCTATTAAGATTGTGTTCTTAGACATTAAGTTTTTCATGTCCCTTAAGATATGTGTTACATAGTTGGGTGCTCCTGTGTTTGGTGCATAAATATTTATGAGTGTTACTTCTTGCTCTTGAATTTTTTCCCTGACCAATATATAGTGGCCTTCTTTGTGTCATTTGATCATTCTTGGTTTGAAGTTGAGACTGTCTGAGAACAGAATTGCTACTCTTACTTTTTTCTGAGGTGCTGGGGCATGTAGTACTGCTTTCCATCCTTTGACTTTGAGCCTATGAATGTCCTTTTGAGTTAAGTGTGTTTCTTGTATACAGCATATTGTTGGATTTTGTTTCTTAATCCACTGTGCCAGTGTATTTCTCTTAATTGGTGAATCGAGTCAGTTTACACTGATGGTTATATTTGAAATGTGATGACATATTTTTCATGATATTTACCTGGTGTTGTTTACTCCTTTGGACCCTGTGTTTAATTGTCCTGTTTAGTGGGTTCCTTCCATTCTTATTCATGGAGTTCTGGTCATTGTGGTTTGTCTCTAGAACATCTTTCAGCAGCTTGTGAAGGGATAGCTTTGTCATCATGTAATCCTTTAGTTGCGCTTTGTTGTGGAATTGTTTCACTTCTCCATCAAACTTGAAAGAGAGTTTTGCAGGGCATAATAGTCTGGGCTGGAATTTGTTTTCTTACAGGAATTGAAGAACTCTGCTCCATGCTCTGCTTGCCTTCATGGTTTGTGTAGAGAAGTCAGCTGTAATTCTGGTGGGTTTTCCTTTGAATGTGATCTGCTTCTTCTCTTTGGCAGCTTGCAGTATGTTATTTTTGTGTTGGATTTTTGGGATCTTAACTATTATGTCTCTCAGTGTGTTTTTACTTGGGTTGAAGTTATTTTGTGTTCTGTATTCTTCAGTTTCCCAAGTGTTGGATTGTTTCCTCATGTTTGGGAACTTTTCTGCGATTACTTCTCCCCAAATTCTTTTTATGTCATTTGTATTGACTCCTTCATTCTCGTTGATACCAATTATTCTCAAATTATTCATACTGGCGTCATCTTGCAGGTGATGGATTATTTTTTCGTGCATTCTCGTTGTTTTTGAGAGATCCTTTCTCACCTTTCACTAGCTGCACTGTCGTCTTCAAGATTTGAAACTCTGTCTTCACTTTCACTCAAACAGTTTTGTAGACGCGTGATTGATATTTTTAGTTCTTCTATATCGCTTTGACTCTGTTTCATGCATTCTATTTCTTTTCTGTATTGCTCATTCAAGGAATCCATCATATTTCTGATCTCATTTTTTTTATCCATGTCTTCTTTAGAGGTAGTTATTAATTCTTTTTCTGCAGAGTTTCTTCCAAGTTGGGTTTCCTCTGTTTCTGGACTTGTTTCTGTATTTCAGATACTATGATTTCAAAGAATTCTTTTTTTTTAAAGAATTCTTTTTTGATTTCAGAAATTATTTCTGCTCTGAGTTCCTCATGACCTTTCTGCTGTTGTTTCTTTGCTTCAGATGCTGTTAATTCATACATTTCAGCTGGAATAGTGCTCTCTGCACTTGTTTTGGGTGAGCATAGTTTTTCCACCCAATGTTTCTGGAATTGTTTCTTTATTTCAGCTACTATGTATTCAGATATTTCTTTTTTTATTTGGGGAATTAATTCTCATCTGATTTCATCTATACCTTTCTGCCGTTGTTCCTCTGCTGCTGTATCTGTTAATTCATTCATTTCAGCTGAGCTAGTGCACCCTGACCTTCCTGGTGGACTCAAGGCCTGGGACTGCAGTTTTCTCCTTGTCCTTGTCATTTTATATAGCACTGACCTCTGACCTTTGTTGTACAGCTTTGGGGCAGCTACAACCTTATTGTGTTATGAGATTTGAGTGCCAGTCTATTCAGTTTGAGGTTATCCAGGTATGCCTGTCCTGGATCTAGCTGTTTCGCTCAGCTTCTTTTTGCTGCAGTTCTTGTGGTTCTGCTCTGTTGGCTCCCTGGTCAGGCGAGCATGAACCAAACTGGGATGCAGAGCAAGTAATGGAAATTCCCACTGTGTTGGCTGACTCTGGGGTGCGGATCTGAAAAATTGCCAGAGTTGGCCCTCCTGTGTCAGGCAAGTTGCTCTGTAGGTGGGTGGGCCTGGGCTATGGTGGGTCTGCTGGGCTCCCAAAAGGATAGTGGATGAGCTTATTCACCAGATAGGCTGTGCTTGGTCAGCCAACTGTGCTGGGTCTGGGGTACAGACAGGAACCGAGAAGGCTGGGTAAGGTCCCTCTGGCTTGGCGAGCCTGGAGCCCTCACTCACTGGCCGGGCTGTGCTCGGTCTCAGATTGTGGGGTGGGACCGGGAATCGCTGGGAAATGTCCCTCTGGTGCTGGCCTGGAGCTCTACATTCACTGAACTTTGATGCCAGGGGAGTCTGGGAAATTCCCACTCGCTCAGTGGGGTTTAGGGCAGGGGATCTAGGGCGGTGTTGGTGAGTGGGTCCTGAGGTTTCAGGCCAGTCACTGGCTTGGAGGGCTTCGGGGTGGGGATCCAGGTAGTGGGAAAAAGCCAAAGGCTCTCCCTCAGACTCACCACACACTCATTGATCTTGGAAGCCTGGTGAGTCATGCAAATTCCCACTCACTGGGAGAGCTTGGGGCGGGATCCAGGAGGCCGCTGAGTCAGTTGCTGTCTCAGGCCAGTCTTTGGCTGGGCGGGTGTGGGCAGGATGAGGAAGACGGCGGAGAGGGCCTTGCTGTCTCAGGCTGGTCTCTGGGGCTCCAATTATGCTTTTTAATATTTAGATATAAAAATTTTTCCCTTTACCTTATCTCTTGGCAATACGCATGGATAATATCACTCCCTCAAGAAGAAATTCATGTATATACCTTATTTCCACCTTTCAGTCTCCGAATCTCTAATACTACTTGGATGAAAGATCAAACCATGTGGAAACTAAGGCAGTCAAATATTTTCCAACATTTTAAATCAAAATCCACAGACTGGGACAATACCATGTTTAGCACATTGTAGCTTAGAAAAAAATGTAAATATTTTGTTATAAGATAATATAAAAAGGTTCAACCCAAGAAATGAGTGCTGAAAAGATGCCACCACAAGTTTCTGTGTCTTAGTTATTTTTATTTTATTTTATTTTATTTTTTTATTTTTTGCATTTTTGAGACAAAATACCCAACACATACAATCAAAAGTAAAAGTTTATTTCAGGTCAAAGTGTGTAGAGGTTTTGTTCCATAGTTGGCCTGTTCCAAGGCAGGATGGCATGGCAAAGAGGCATTGCAGAGGAGAAACAGTTCATGGTGTGGCATGCAGGATCAACAAGAAGCAAGCAGCAAGAGCAGTGGTGGCCGCAGTGGCTGTCTCTCTCCCTTTTATCTCTTTAAGTCTACCCACCTTTCGGGTGGTGCCACCCACACCCTGAGTGGGCCTCCCCATTATCCACACCATGAACTATGCTCACTGTCCATCAGACTGATTTAGTAATCATGCATCCTTAACCCCAGCATCACACACTTAAATCCATCACACACTCTAGTTCCATTCCATCCCAAATCTAGTTTATCTCTACCTTTAGTTTATGAGGTTCTGGGGAGACATCTCAATCTAAGCCATAACATTGCCACTAGAAAGTACAAACCTCCTTGTAGATTGGACAGTCTTCAAATTGATACTGTGTAGGGAAGATTGTAAGATAGTGGAGTGCTGCTTGGTTCTAAGAATCTTTGAGTTTTTTTTTAATTAACAGAATATGCCAATTCAAAAGAATCACATTTCAAACACTCAAGGGTGACCAGGTTTGTTTGTTTAAATAGACTGTAAAAAGATGTTTCTGTTGCAGATAAAAGTGTAGAGTGTCATATTACCATATATATATATATATATATTTTTTTTTATTTTTTTTATTTTAGGGAAGGGTGGAAGGGTCTACAGGGTGTTTAGGGTCTCACTACTAGATCAGAATCACAGTAATCTGCCTGTTTACAGCCTCTTAAGAGCTGGGATTACAGGCACCTGCCACCACTACCAATCTCAAATGTCATCTCAGCATGCCCCAGGGGAGAGGCTGACGCAGCAGGCCCGGGGAATGAACCCCCTGCCCCTGCCCCTGCTTGCAGGCAATTTAATCTGCTGAGTTATTTGGCTGGCCCTTCTTTTAATCTTCTTTGAATAATCATAAATTATATGTCTGAAAAATAAGAATTAATTTTGGAGATAATTTTCTTATTTTTTATTAGGCTGTAAGGACAAATGGTTGGGTACAGTGATGGTAAAAATCCATTGATCCTGTCCAGTCCCATGACTGTCTTGGGCCTAAAAAACAAACAAAAGAGGATGATGTTGTTTGAACCATAACTGAACACAAAACAGCTGACAAGGAAAAGGATACTGCGAGTGGCTTTGTGTTCAATATGCAGCTGGGAAGAGCATCTTGGGCTGTGGACATGCTGGGCTCTCTGGTGGTGTTTGTAGAGGAGGTTCACCATGTACAAGCTGCTCCAGATCATGATGACCACAAACAGAAGATCTTGAGTCAGTGTCACACATAGTGATGATATTGTAAAGACGTATTCATACTGATTAGCATGACAATAGGCTTGAGAAAACACAGAACCAAGAAGAATGAAATTGCTACTGGATCTTACAGTTTCAAGAATAGGAGTGTAGGTGAGCATGTTGATGACCCAAAAGGCAAAGAATGAGGGGGTAATCCATGTAGAGAGTTTAGATTTCAGCCACACCCACTGAGAATTACTGGGACTGATAGTGATGGCCTGAAATGCACTCAGCATGGAGGTAGTACAGATGCAAAGACCCCGGCTAACTCTGTATGCGTACAGAAATGCTTTACAGCCAACATTGTCTAAAAATTGTCTTAATCCAAAAGAGAATATAATATCTGGTAGCAACCTGAACACGATGGTCAAAATATTGACCAGTGTCAGGTGGGTGAAAATCACGTCTATGGGCTTTTTCAGATGAGGATGAATTAAGAAGGTGAACATATAAAATATGAAGAGCAATAAATTGCCAATTAAGCCAAGGAGAATTTCAGCTAGTAGGAAAAATCCAAAAATCAAGTCACTTAGAAACATCTAAACAATAGTTTAGAAATTTTAATTGGGTAGACTAGAACTTGAAAAGATAACAAAGATGTTATATGTGATGCTAAAATTCATACAGTTTGTGGAAGAGTATAATGACTGACAGTTCAATATGACAGAAAGCTGATGAAATATTCAGTTCTCTGGTGTTGCAGGCCCAGATGTGACACTTCCAGGAAATGAAGTCCAGGGATTCTAGAGACTCTTAGAATGTAGATGTGTTATGAAAAAGGTAGAATTCGGGGCTGGGGAGATGGCTCAGTAGAATAAGTGCCTGCCTGGAAAGCACGAGGGCCTGAGTTCAATCCCCAGTTCTGCCAAAAAAAAAAAGAAAATAAAGAAAAAGAGTGTTTAGGGCCAGGGAGATGGCTCAGTGGAAAAAGGTAGAATCCAGATGCTAATACATTTCATTTTAGTATACCTGGCCAAAGGGAAAGATAAACTGGCGTTTTACTTTGAATCATTTTCTTCAGAGTATTACATTTGTAATTTCTCCTGTAATTAATCAGAACCATATCTGAAACATATTTACAAAACATAAATAGGATCTGTGTATTCGGTGACATTGCCAGTTCTGTGGTTAACTACTACTATTAGGGACTACTGGACTATATTGGATTATTTTACTGAATTCACTCACCTGCAATATTTGAATGGCAATGGAATACCCATCTCTGACAAAACTAAACAAAAAAGGGGGGATATAAATGAAGGACCATTTTGTAGTGAAATTTCTTTTTGAGGTTTGACTGTGTTATTTTCTTGAGTCAGTTGACTATCGTTAACATTTTCCCAGCACAAATTACTAAATCAGGGTCATTTTGGCAACTTCAACCCCAAATTATGAGAGAAGTTTTGATGTCTGGAAACACTGGTTCATGAAACTTGGTACAGAGATACTGACAAGATATGATCTATAATTGGTTTTAAATATTCTTCCACGCATAGGACAAAGACAAAAGCCAAATAGCTTTTGATACCATGTGGTACTCATGCCCTAATGGGGAAAATCAACCTGACAGAGTCTATGTATCTTGCATACTTAAGCTTACTTAGACAGATTAATATCAACATTTTATATACTTTAAAAATGCAATTAGATTTATAAATATCCTGACATTATGTATGATATAATATTTATTAACATTAAATTTCAAATTGACAAGGTTTACTAAGTCACCGCCATATGTTGGATTTCAGAGTTATATATCAGTCTCTTTCTGAAAACCATTCTACAGTTTCTCCTCTCATCTAAAGCATACTCTTTCTGTACTGATCCTATTCCTAATAAAATCTGCATTTCTCTTCAGTTTTCCTCATTTCTACATTTAAAAAGATTTCACAAGGCTGACATAAAAGAATCATAAGCTTACTGAGTAACTTTCATTCTCTGCTTTTACTGCAACTCTTTTCTCAAGCATCTACTATATCACAACAACGATATCCTCAGCATCTAGCTGGAAAGAAAAATATTGAAAGCATTTGATGTACACCCATAGTGACAGAGATTTAATTTTCCACAATCTTTCATGTTCTTTGCAGCAACATTTTGGTTTGCTGCTCATTCATTTCAACTGTTTGAAATTATGATTTTTTTTTTGACATGGCTCACAGTCATTGACAGCGTTTTACCAGAATATCGGGTAATAGTTGGAGGTTGGCTTTCAGGCACTCTGATCACTTTTTCCTTACCCTGTTTACTTTCTGATTATGCTTTGTCACAATTACTTCCTCAGAATTCTTTTCACCTTGTTCCATATTCCCTTTTTAGACAGATGAATTTTGTCATTATTTTTAAAATACAACTCTCTCCTCAAAATTCTTTTTGATATTTACGTACTTCCATTATTTAAAAAGTAGACTGGAATCTTGAACAATATGCCAGGTCCTCATCTTTTTTTTTCCAGCTTCAGCTTGGTGTAGCACAGGATTAAAGGAATAATACCAGTCTCGAGTCTTTGGTTAGTTGAAGAAAGGGGGAAAGACAAAGGCAGTGCATGATAATGGCTCATGAAATATTCATGATCAAAAGTTGGGTTTCAATAAAAGAATACAGAAGGAAGTAGAAATTTATGTGGGATATTAATATAAAACCATAAGAAGGACTTATATGAAAACAGGCCAAGCTGTTACCTATAGGTAACAATTAAAATAATTAGTTTACAATTTTCTGAACCAAAACTTGTCATGAAGGTAGTGTCAAGAAAGTGTTTCTGGGGGCAGTGTATGCTGGATTTTGGTGTATAACTGTAGAATCTACTCCTATGGTTAAAGGTAGCAAATTAATAGTTACAGTAGTTTATCAGTTGCTAGGCTGTGTTTGTGCTATTGCTACTTCTAATGCCATTACTTTGGCCAAGACGTCACAGATGCTGTAATCAGTTTTTCCACCTTGACAACACTGAGGCAGTGTGGTGGATAAATGCAATGAGGCATGGTGAGCCAGCGCAGCACAGTGGGACACCCTCCTGAGGGGTCCTGAGAGCTAGAAGTTGGTAAATGAGCTGAACTGGCACTGTGTTCTGGCACACAGACACATGGAACAGAAGTGACAAGGTGAGACCAGCATTTTGTTTCAGGGGATTTGAGAGAACCTCACTACCAGAACAATCTCAGATTGCTTCACTGCCCAAGTCCCAGAGTGGAATGAGGCAAGAGCCACCCAGTCACAGTGGACTGCCAGCAGCTGGGAAGCTGATTAAGGGACCTATACTGAGAGGAGGAGCTGAGACTACCTAGATTTTACTCTGGTAATCACCAAAAGCCAGTCTTATCCCTAAGTAAAAAAGACTGGAAGCGTCCCTCTGGGCTGTGGCAAGCAGAGCGACCTTGACCCAAGGGCACAAGCAGGCAAGCAGCCTTAGCCTATGATGAGACTCATACAAGTTCACAGTATGTGCTGGGCTTTGGTATATAACTGTAGAACCTACTTCTATGGTTAAAGGTAGCAAATTAATAGTTACAACAGTTTGTCAGTTGCTAGGCTGTGTTTGTGCTATTGTTATTTCTAATTGCACTACTTTAGCCAGTATGTCACAGATGCTGCAATCAGTTTTTCCACCTTGACAACACTGGGGTAATAGCCATCATCATAATTCAGGACAAAATGAAGGGTGCTAAGCCACATAGATAGCAACTTCTCATCCTTAGTAAATTGGAAATACAGGATCTTGGCATAGACATAAGGACAGAGAAACACACCTGGAAGATGTCTCTGAGGAATAAACATTTCCTAGGGAAGCCCTGATACTAGTGATAAAGTTTGTAACATAAGAAATCTATGAGCACCAACACAATAAAACATAATACAAATGGAAAATAGAAAATGACAAGACATAGAAGCAAAATTCAACCCTAGACCTTTGGCCCACTCAGGATAAGTCTAGAGGACAATGAATAGAAAAAAAATTGAAGTCACACACTGGAATTTTCTGACAGAATAGCAGCAGAAGGAAAAGGGCAAATGGATGTGGCTACAGGAAAAATAATTTCCCAGGTAAAAAATGAAATGTTGATATAAATGAAAGACATGCCCAATGAATCTACAGAAGAGACAGATTAAAAGAAAAGTAGAGGAGCTTAGGAAAATGATGGAAACCATGAATGTCCAACATAGAAAGAAATAGAGGTCATGACACAGACATAAAAAGATATCCAGAAGATAAAAAATTCCGTTGAAACTATACACAAGAGATTGAATAAAGGAGAAGGTAGAATAACAGGTCTAGAAGACAGGATGGCACTTATTGTCCACAAATTGAAAAAAATATCTTGAAAATAGGAAGGAATCTTGAAAAATCAGTCCAACAACTGCAAGATGAAACAAAGACGAACATAAGATTGGTCAAAGTTAATGAGAAAGCCAGAAATAGAGCAAATTTCACGAAAAATCTTTTCACAGAATGGAAGATCCCCCAAATATGGAGAACGAATTTGACATATAAATCAGTACAGCAAGTAGAGCTCCAAATAGCCACGACAAAAACAAATAAATAATTTACTAATTAGTGGTCTCAATTTACTAATCAAAAGAAACCAACTAATAGAAACCAACAAGGTATACAGCCAAAAGCCCAGTAATTCACCAAAGAACAGGATATTAAAAGTGTTTAGAGAAAAGAAAAAGAAGCACTTATAAGAGAAAACAACAGAATGACAGAGAACTTCTCAGCACAAAACCATAAATCAAGAGTCAAGGAGAACTTTCAAACCCTAAATGAACATCATCCAATCCAGATTGAGGTACCCACAAAATTATCTTTCAAAGTCAATGGAGATATAAGATACTTCCTTTGCAAACAACAGATGAAGAAATTGGTGATAACAAAATCAGTTCTCTAAAATGCTCTGAGGGATATTTAACAAGGAGATAAGGAAGACCACAATTCTAAGACCACCAATAGAAAGAAGCCACCAAAAATTAAACATTGGAATGCAAAAAATTAGACTGAGGAGAAAGGGCATCAAGAACAGGAAATAATATGAAAAGGATAAACCAATACCTATCAATCATAACTATCAATCAGAATGGTCTCAGTCTACTGATCAAAAGAAACCAACTAATAGGATAGATCAAGAAGCAAGATCCAAAAAAATATGCTACAAACTAGAAGCACATTTAACTCAAAAAGATATAAGTATCTTGAAAGTCAAAAGATGAAAAACAATATTCTGTGAGACAAGAACTCATAAAAAGTAAGTGTAGCTATTCTACTTGGAGACAATATGAATTGCAACCCAAGACTGATCAAAACAAAGAATACCACTAAATACATGTTAAGAGAAAACTCCAAGAAGAGAAGGTAGCAATCATAAATATATATGCAACAAATACCAGCACATTCAACCACATAAAGCAAATATTAATGAACATAAAAAAATCAAATGAGCACCCACTGTGAAAAATAGAAAAATCAACTAGACAAAAAGAAAAAAAGAAAGAAAAACATTAACAAAGAAATACAACTATGTTGTATACCAAACCTAGGAACAAATGAACCTAGTAGATGTGTATAAAGTGTTTCATGCCACAATGTCAGAATATACATTCTTCCTGGCTGCAGATAAAATGTTCTCCAAAAATACATCAAATACTACCACACAGAGTACATATAAATAAATATAAACGGACATCAACCACTGAAGAATAGTAGCCATGGCCCTCCGCTATCCCATGGCCGTGGGCCTCAACAAGGGCCACAAGTTGACTAAGAATGTGAGCAAACAGAGGCACAGCTGCCATCACGGACACCTCACCAAACACACCAAGTTGTGCAGAACGTGATCCGGGAGGTGTGTAGCTTCACCCCCTATGAGCAGAATGCCATAGAACTGCTCAAGGTCTCCAAGGACAAGAGTGCCCTCAAGTTAATCAAGAAAAGGGTGGGGACACACATCCTCACCAAGAGGAAGTGTGAGGAGCTGAGAAATGTGCTGGCTGCCATGAGGAAGGCAGCTGCCAAGAAGGACTGAGCCCCTCTGGAATAAAGCTTTCAGAAAAAAAATGAATTGAAATATTTAGATAATGAAGAACAACCAAATGCAAAGCTTATACAATTGGGTTAAATTATAAAGATAAGGGCAGGAATTAATGCAATTGAGGCTAAGAAAACAGTACAAAGAATCACTGAAGAGTTGCTTCTTTGAAAGTAAATAAAATTGATAAGCCCTTGGCTAACGTTATGAAAAGAGAAGAAAGAAAAGAGTCAAATTAATGCAATCAGAAATAAAACAGTGATTTCACAACACATTCTGTGTAAATCCAGATTATCAATACCTACTTTGAGAATTGTAGAAGAAATAGACAGACGTATATGAATTGCCAAAACTGATTCAAAATGATATAATTACCTGATATCAGTCAATGTAATTGAAAATGTAATTAAAAACTTAACAACAAAGAAAAGCCCAGGTCTTGATAGACTCACTACTGATGTCTACAAAAAATTTAAACATGATTTAATGCCACTACTCTTCAATCTCTTTAATAAAATTGGAAAGGAGGCAGTATTATAAAAATCATTCCTGGAAGTTAGTATTATCTTGATACAAAAACCGGAGAAGAACCCAAACTAAAAAGAAAACTACAGGCCAATTATGCATCAATCTAAAGGAAGTAAAAGACATATACATTAAAAACTATAGTAATGGAGTCTGGGCGTGGTGAATCACGACTATAATCCCCGCACCTGAGAGGCTGTAAACAGGAGAATCACTACAAGTCTGATCTAGCAATGAGACCCTGAATACCCTGTAGATCCTTCCTAAAAATACAGAAAAAAAAAAAAAGAAACCTTCAGAAACAAAAGCAGAAGGAACCCCAGTCCAGGAATCTCAGACTCCGATTAAGAAATGCAGATTCAAGAAAGGCGTACAAAGCAGAGAGCTCAGAGCATAGTCTGAAGATGGACTTAGCATCACAAATTAGATGATATTGGAGGGAACATTACAATCTTTGAATCAAACATAATAGTAATCAATACTTGATTATTTAGAAGCTATCAGAGACAAAATGTGTGACTGTCTTACGCTGAAATTTCTGATACAAAACATCATAGAACATTTTTCTTTTTGACAGAACCAGGGATCCAACTCAGACCCTTGTGCTTGCCATGGAAGGGCTTATTCTACTGAGCCATCTCAGCCCCATAGAACATTGTTATATTGCAGCAAACATAGGAAAATCATGAACCAAAGCAAAAATGTTACAATACTCAAAAACATTTCATCCTTAGTAAAAAAGAATCAATCAGTAAGTGAGAAATAGTAAGAAACTAGAATGTAGAATTTCAGAGAGGAAAATGAGGTTTAGTGATGGGGAAAAGAAAGGGACTGGTAGACGGTGGGATTCAAAATGATCAAGAGATGTTAATTGGTCTACTGATTTTACAAAACAAGATATGCTGTTTTGCATGAATAATATGGCCTAAGGAAATACAATAACATGTTAATGATTAAGAATAAAGGTGCTAGGGTTATTCAGGAGAGTATAAACTAGTACCAACATTTTCAATCATTTGAAACATTAGTTCTGTGAAGACTAATAAATAATACCTCACAAAACCTGGGCTAACCTTATTACAAAAACTGGTAATCTCAGAATGACTGAATTAAATGTTAAATGTTGAAAGCTTTCCTTCTAAGACTAGAAATGTGTCAAAATACCTGTTCTTGCTTTATCTGTTTCTCATGCTTTTGGAGCAATTTGGTTTTATTTATTTATTTTTATATTTTAGGGAAGGGTCTACAGAGTGTTCAGGGTCTCACTACTAGATCAGACTCGTAGTGATCCGTCTGTTTACCACCTCCCAAGAGCTAGAAGTACAGGTGTGTGCCACGATGCCCAGTCTCAGTTTCCATCTCAGCACGCCCCCGGGGGCAGGGCCAGCACTGCAGGCCAGGGCTTGAATCCTGGGCTCCTGTGCCTGCTTGCAAACACTTTAATCCACTGAGTTATTTGGCCATCCCTAGCAATTTGGCTTTAAAGGAAAGGAAATGTATAAAATTTTAAGAAACTTAATTCATTTTTGATGTGCTGGAGGTGGGACTCAGCCTCTCAGACATGTTAGGTACATGCTCAAACTTTGAATTAGTTTATTATATTTTTATTCATATATTTGGTACAGGATCTCACTACACAGGTCTAGCTCAGAGTGATCCTGCTGTTTTCAGCCTTCCCAGAGCTGGGATTATAGGCATGTCCTACCAGTCCCAGTCTCGGTGGCCTGCCCAGTGGGTGGGGGTGTGTGTGGGGGTGGGGCCAGCATGGCATGCTGTATGGAAGATCAAACTCTGGCCCCTACGCTTGCCTAAGCAGGCACTTAGTCTGCTGAGTTATTTCGCTGGCTCTACCCTATTAACTCCTACTTCTTCTGCACCAAACAACCATCTAAAATTTCAGACAACTATGTATTTATTGACTATATTATCTCAATTATGTAAAATTCTTCATGGTTCTTGCAAGTGAGCAAAGTGAATAAATAATCTTCTGAATTTCTACATTCCAGCATAAAAAAATAGTTTAAACAGGCGACTTAAGGAATGTTAATATATTAGCATAAATTTTAAGCCTATATGTTGATATATGCTAAAAAATTATAAACATAAATACAGCCATAAATTAACCTAAGTGGGATTGAAGTATTTTTTTGAAGTATTTTAAATGAAGATGAGTATTTAGTATCTGAAGATAGGATCTTATTTATAGAAGTAAGATGTTCCTAGGAAAGAATGGTAGAAATAATAGTAAAACAGACAAGATCTGCTAAAACAAAACTGGGGATTTTATTATAGAATTGTAACTATATCTGTGAAGGCTAGGAACAAAGAAGAAAGGATTTAGAAAGCAATGAACACGGAAAATACAAGGTCACACATGACGATCAATGGAATCCAAACACTAATAATGAAGCAAGGGGACTGGGGCTCAGTAGAATAAGCACTTGCCTGGCAAGCTCAAGGTCCTGAGTTCAATCCCCAGTAGCACCAAAAACCAAACCAAACCAACAAAACAAAACAACCAACCAACCAAAAAAAAAAAAGGCAAACAAAACACACACACACACTCACACACACACACACACACACACACACACAGAGCAAAGAGAAGTCTACACTAAAACAAATAGCATTTAAAAAAGAAAACTAAGATGATTGGCGGCAATAATAGGTTTAGAGAGCCATTTGAACTAGTTGTATCAATGAAATGAAATATTTAAAAACCTCTCTTAGAGGGAAAGGAAAAAAAATCACCACAAAGTAGCAAACAAAAAGCCCTACATATACCACATATATCACAGCCCGCCCCCAAAAAGGTTGGAAAGAGGAGCTGAGAACAAAGCATGAAGTCTTTCTAGACAAGCACAGGCTGAGGCATGGGGAAAGCAAAAATTCCTTGTACCTCTGTCTCATTTCCAAAGCTAAGTGGAGCTCAGAGCAATCAGCATCCTAGAGAGAGCGAAGCACGTTAGGGTTTCCTGTAGCCAGTGATGAGTACATCAGGGGTGGAAGGCAGGGCTTCTCCTCCCAACGGGCATCAATCTGTCTGTCTCCTGCTGCCTCAATTACCTTGCTTTATTATGAATCCAGAGGAGAAACAAATTGCTCTTCCTGATGCGTAGTGAGTCGCTGGGAGTATCTTTGGTTTATTGATTAGAAGTGCAGAGTCATCATTTGAAGACATATTTTCCCTAGTTGAGCTTAATCAAAAGTACACTTCTGGATGTTGAAGTCATTAGAAGTCAACTTTTACAGGGCTAAGGGAAATTACGATAGTCCCGGATACAGCCTCAGCACCAAACAGGACGACGGAGCACACACTTGGTTTTGCACTGGAGGCCACTGAGCCTTAAGCTCTAACCTTGTGTCTCTTACCTTTTCTCTCTCTCTCTCTCTCTCTCTCTCTCTCTCTCTCTCTCTCTCTCTCTCTCTCTCTCTCTCTCTCTCTCTCTCTCTTTGTGAAACCTGGGATTAAACTCAGGCCTTTGCACTTGCCAGGGAAGCACTTAATCTACTTAATCTCAGACCCCTCTTACTTTTTCTTTTCTTTTTATTTTTTTAAAAGTATTTAGTACAGGGTCTGCAGGGTCTCACTACATAGATCAGACTCGTAGTGATCCTCCTGTTTTCAGCCTCCCGAGCGCTGGGATTATAGGTACGCACCAGCATGCCCAGTCTCTCTCTGCTGGTTTGTTTTTCATTTTCTATTAGTACATTTTAGCAGCACACGAAAATTAATTCTCAGCATGGTGTTGATACATGCCACATATTAATTTTCTTTTCAACCTCTTACACTTCCATCCTCCACTTTCTCTCTTCCCTCCATTCCTTGTACCTCTTCCCTTTTACAAATGATCTGTCTCTACATTTCCTATTACTTATCTTTTATTTTACCCTTTATATTTTTGATTTATTTTTTAATTTTTGTTTTATTGAAGTACAAATATCAATGAGACAGTTTTAAGATACCTTGACAAGATGGATTTGATTATGTTTGATTTCTTATACGAGAGAAACCCCATGATGCGTAAGTTTAATTTCGTATTTCCATCTCAAGGTGTGTCCTTTTTCCTACAAATGACTCAAGTTTATCCACCTCTATGGAAGAATAGTACTTCATTGTGTATACGTGCCACAGTTTCTCTCGCCATCCGGCTGCTGGTGGATATGTAGGCCACTTCCGAGATTTGGCTGTTGAGTTGCGCTGCTACAAGCGCGGCCGCAAGAAGGTCCGTAGAGCACAGACCCGGTGCAGTGCAGAGTCGCATAGTGACCGAAGGCTGTAGCTCTCACAGGTTGCAGTGGAGTCTGTTCTCCAGTCTAAACAATTTATCATTACACAAAGATTGAAATTGGACCAAATATTTTACCGTTAAATCCATCCTATATGTCGCAGGATGTAATCTTTTTTTTTTTTTTTTTTTGAACTCTAACGCTTTTAGTATTAGAATGTATGAAACACTGATCCTTTTTAATCTGTTAACACCGCTTCAGACTCCTACAAAGTTTCAAACATCCATTTAGAACAGATGTGATTCTGTTGCTGCTGTTCAAAGAACAAATCCTTAGCTTCCATGGCTCAGACCTAATTAATGAGAAGAAGTATGTAAATTTAGATCTCAGAAATGTCAATTCATACAAACCATATTCCATTTGGATAGTCCAAGAACTTTATTACACAAACTCCAAAATAATTAAACCTGCAATTTAAAAGTATTAACCCTTTTAACACATGTTAGTACAAAAAATACATAAAGTATAGTGTTAACAAATGTGTGTTTTCTAGCCATTTTAAAATTCAGGCAAACATTCACCAACAGTATTTCACTTAAGTTATTATGTTCTGTAAATTGTGCATTTGAGAAAAGTTATATTTCTAGGGAAAGGTCATATAAACATGCACTTCTGAGGTGGTATGTTAGAAAAACAACAATAACTCCACATCTAAAATCACATAAATGATCATTTCTGATTGCCATTACAATAAATTTTGATACAGAGTATGTTTGTGTCTGCTCACAAGTCACCAAAACCCACATAAAACAAACTTGTAACAAATACTGACAATCAATTATTTTTTCATAAGTAAAACCTTTCTTGTACTTTTAAGATTTGATTGAACATACAGTACTGCAATGTTGGCTACAACATAAAACAGAAAATCATTTTGAGCAACAGCTTCATAATCAGAGGATAGACTATGCTTAGACTTAACACTGGCTATATACAAAAGGAAAAACATTTCAATGAGAAACAGTTCACATGTTATACAGCTCTCATTTTTAGTAGTACAATACTCATGAGCTTACCATCTTGACATTTGAAAACAAGAATAATGCTACTTTTATCCTTTGCTTCCCAGTGGCAAACAATGCAGTGATAAATGATAAATGTAGCTCCTTTTATGACATTAGCAGAAAAATCAGATACTTTAACTGAAATTCGGCAGCCCAAGCAGAGCAAAGTACTGCTTCAAAGTACCCCTCATGTTCTAGAAACAATGCTTTCAGCTGACCTTTTGATCAATAATCCAGTGCATACACCCAAAGTTTCACTGAGAGGGTACTGACACCTAAGAAGTTTCCAACAAAGACAACTCTGTTTATTTTCTCATTTACAGCACACATTCGTGCCACAGAACCAATGTTATTGGTGATAGTAACTAAAGTAGCTCTTGCCAGGTCTTCTTTACTAACAGATTCTCGCTTCTCTTCATAAATCATATTTCCAAAACTAGATGCTAAGCCCAACCTGGCAGACCAAATCTTTTGTAGTCTCCTCCATAAATATCTCTGACCAGCTTGTCAGCTTGGGTGCTATCACCTTTGGATGCCATTTTAAGAGCTTCTTCAAAACTTTCACAGCCAGTTAATAAATTGCATAAACCCAGAAAGGTCCCCCTCCTAGGTTTGTCCCAGTGACTCGCTTATAGTTGTCTTTGGAATGGGCTGTTAACATACTGACACCTGAGCCAATGTTCACTACCAGCGGTAGATATGGATTATCTAGGTGAAAAGGCATCTTTTTGGCATCGCTCAGGTTCTGAGGCATTAGCAAAATAACAGCACTCTGCCTGTGCATTGAAACTGACAGAATCTATATGCAGCAAGCCCTTTACAAGGCAGTCCAGTTCACCCAGTTTGTGTAGGTGGAGGTTTCCAATTGTAAGGAAATCTTTTTCAAACTTGTAAGCACCACCTCCTGTAGCACATAGCACCGTGTGTAATGTTGAGAAGTTTTTATCTCTTCCCATTTTTTTTTCCATTTATTTTTATTTTATTAAAATACAAATGTCAATCAGACAGTTTCAAGACACCTTAACCATACAGAGTCGATGAATTAATACATTGCAAACTGTTTTCATAAC
>PVKA01017275.1:0-46128 GCA_004027165.1 Ctenomys sociabilis | reverse complement strand
CTGGGTTCCTGGATAGCAATGCTAACCCTCAGCTATCCCGCAAGAAAGCTACTTCTGTTTCCTAACTCTATGACAGCAGTATGGCTTGCCTTCTCCTTACGGGAGAGCTGAGAACAGTAGGCTGGGTGCTGCCCCTGCCTTCTCAGCCCACATTCCCCTGAAAAGAGGGTCAGGACAGCCCTGGACAGGTAGCCTGTGAACTGGGCTGAAATTCCTTTTACTTCAGCGTTCTACAATCTATGGCCACTTTCCCGTTTTGAAACTTGTCTACCATTTCTGTTTGTTCTAAGAGAACGCTATAATGGGAAAAACCCCAAGAAAAATGTCTTTACTATGGTATTCCTGCATTGAACTGAGCCACAACAGAAAGCACAGGGAGTGTGGGTGAGCACAGTGCGCCGTGTGTGCCTGCGCGTGCGTGTGCAGAGGTGGGCAGCAGTTCCACAGAAAGGCTTTATTTCAGGAGCTGAAGAACAATGTTTGAGAGCTGTGTGAGCCAGGGCTACAGTGAGACGCGAGGTTTCAGAGAGGGCTGCTGCTCGTGGTGTCCTCTCCAGAGCTGCAGGGGATCCCAACAATGCGAGAGGCTCCAAAGCTTTGAACGGCAGCTCATCCTGCCACTTCGGCACCTACAGGGATCGCCTCTGCCAGGCCATCTCTTCTGCCGTGTGACTTTCAGGCATCTGCTCCCCGCACAGCGCCCACAGAGCAGACACATCTTCACTGCGGAGACGCAGCACACGTGGAGGGCACCGTTCACTTCAGCCAGATCCACTTGTCGCCCACCTCGGCATTGTACCCAGGGGCATACCTGCGTCCTGGCAGCTGTGGGGAAGGCAGCACAAGCGGTTAGAGACGGCTAGGTGCTGTGGTCACCAGGGCTATGTCTATCCCCTCGGTCCCTCTACAGCCAGGTTTTCTGCCAGATGCAAGGCTGTTGAGGGGCAACCACAGGGCAACACAGCCACCTGCACCTGATGGCAGCAAGGCAGCACTCATGTAGACACGCTGCAAACTCATGCTTTCAGTGTCATCACTGGAACCTGCAGCCCAACCCCAGGATGAGCTGCGGGAGCCAGGATGTGTGAACCCCCTCCTCAGCCCAGTCCTGCATGCCTCTCCCCAGCCCTGGCCAGGGCCTCTACTCAAGGATGCAGACTGTAGGAGTGGTTTCAGGTACAAAGCAGGATACAGGACAGGGCAGTAATAGAAGGTTGCGATGCACAAGGCTCTGTCTGCAGCACCTGCTCCTAAAGCAGTGAGCTACCACAGCTGCAAACATCAAAGGTGGACGGGGACTGAGCCCAGGTCCTTCACTACACCCTAACTTTTGCTTTTCTTTTTTTTAATGTATTTGGTACAGGGTCTCGCTACACAGCTGGAACACACAGTGATCCTCCTATTTTCAGCCTACCCAGCAGTGAGATTACAGATGTGTGCTACTATGCCTGGTCTGAGTGGCTGGCTCAGTGCAACCAGAGGCGGGGCTGGCAAGTGGTGCTGAGGATCGAGCCCTGGTCCCTGAGCTTGCTTAAGCAGGTGCTTAGTCCGCTGAGCTATCTTACTGGCCCGCTTTAAAAATTTTTGGGGCAAATTCTCAATAAATCAATATTATCACCCAGGCTGGGCTTGAACTTGGATCCTCCCACCTCAGCCTCCTCAAGTACTGATGTAACAGGATGCACCAGCACATCAGCTCAGCACAGTTATCTTTCACCAAGAGCTAGCAAGCCAGGACAGAGAACTGAGTCCATTTACACTTCAAATCAACATGGACAAACAGTGCACCTGTGCCCAACACACACACACACACACACACACACACACACACACACACACACACACACAGCTTCCTTACCCTGCTCTCTATAGAATAGGCACCAAAACCATCTTTTAAGGATGCAACCTCCTCCTTCAACACAGAAGCTAGTGGTGGCTGGCACACCAGCTGCAGGCGGCCTCTGAAGACTACACAGGGCCAGCAGTGCAGATGACATGCACCCCACCCATGCCATGTGTGCCGGCAGCACCCAGGCCATCTTCAGGCCAATGACCTCAGAGATGACAGCAGCCCAAGCTTTGGGGTCCCACAGGCCTGTGTCCACCTCACATCTCCATGGAAGCCTCACCACCAGACACTGTCCAGGAAAACCATTGCCGAGCCTGGATGTAGGGGAGCTGCACTGGACTGGAATCAGAGTGGCAGGCACTATGGGTGGGCTCTATCTGCTGGCTACAGTGAATGGCAGTTTTATCTGAGTGCCACGCCTACCCTAGGACACAAAAGGAAAAGGTGCAGCTTCCCAGGAGTTGGCAATCCTGGGCTCTGAGTAGAAAGAGACCAAGAAGGAGGCAGGGCCACTCCTGGGGTGAAACGGGACAGTGCAGGCAGGTATCAGAAGTGGGTGCTCAGATAAGAAGGAACCCTGGGGTGCCTGCCTGCTGGCCTGATGAAGGTACTGGCAGAACTGTGTGCCCTATGCCATGGGATGGTGAAGGATACCTGCCATGGCCCCCACGAACAAGGAGGAGTGGTCTTCCCAGGAGGGTGGCCTGGGACTGGTGCACACAGGACTGAGGCATCTGCAGCGGAGACAGGCTGGAGGAACACCACAACTGAGGAGCACATGGCACCCACAAGGACCCTGCCATGAGGACACCTCTGAGCCTGGGATGCACAGGTCTGGACATAGGGCTGCGAAGGAGGTGGACAAGCCCAGGAGGGACGGCGAGGGGCTACGGTATTGGCATGTGAAACCTGGGGGCCTTAGGCCAGATGGTGGCCAAGAAGTGCCCATCAGAGCAGGACAGGAGAGACAGTGGGAGGAGAGACCACGTGGGCGGGAAAGGCAGCTGTAATTAAGGGGTCAGGCAGGCGAGGCTGCCTTTACACAGCACGCTGCGCTTAAGCCAGGCAAAGGGGTGTGGATGCGACGGTGTCACAGGTGGGCGAAGGACCTTGGGCCCAAAGCTATCCACAAGACCCTGAGAGAGGGTCATATCAGAGCAGGAAATGGCAGTGACTGTGGGTGGGACGGCCAGGGGCTAGGTCCGGGGTGCAGGGGCCAACTGAAGCTGGGGAGGAAAAGAGCCAGTTCCCCTGGCCTCTTGAGGCAGCACAGCCCCGCCAGAAGGTATGTGTTGTTTGAGGTCACTGTGTGTTGACAGACACCAACAGCCATGACACGACACTCACCTAGGGTGGGTCTTACCTTCTGTAAGGAGACGCTGGGAACATGCGTCAAAAGAACCCAGGATGGACACGTGTGCAGGGGCAGGTGGTGCGCAGGACAGCACAAGCTGCTGCCAGCAGACCCTCAGGCAGGCCCCAGGCCCCAGCCCCAAACTGCCGAGAGTGCAGTCCTGCTTGAGTGTCTGACACTGAAGGGGGCCCCGTAGAAGTGGGCTTTTTCTTCCTAGATGGACCACTCTGCAGAATGCCACCACCCAAAGAACAGAGAGCTCACAGCTCAAGACCACAGAAAGGTTTTGCACACTGCCAACGACAGCCAGTGGGGAGCTGCCTGGAAATGCAAGGAGTCAGCGTGCCCAGTGTTTTCAATTAAAGCCCTCGTTAAATGACATACCCAGCCCAGGAGTGGCCACACAGCTGACACAGCAGGTCCTTCAGAACACAGGCTGGACACAGCAGCATGGTTGCTTTCACCTTTGCAATAGAATTTTAAACCAGAGCAAATAATATCAAACCTGCCGAGCCCAGCCAATATCTACTAATTGCTTCACAAACGCATGCTTTGGGCTTCACGGGTGGTATTTGCATGGATTCCAAAATCCAGGGGACACTCAGGTGCTGGGGTGTGTTCAGTGTGTATGAGCCAAGACAGAGCC
Organism: Ctenomys sociabilis; assembly: GCA_004027165.1. Lineage (NCBI taxonomy): Eukaryota > Metazoa > Chordata > Mammalia > Rodentia > Ctenomyidae > Ctenomys > Ctenomys sociabilis. Next base: position 42,279 of record PVKA01017275.1, on the reverse strand, counting down.
ATAGAGGGTGTTCATTTGGAGGATCTCACACCAAAAGAATGCAAACCAGCTTATTATTACTTCACGCCAGCACCTGCTAATTTAAACTAAGGCTTCAAGCCTCTGAAGTCCTCCTGACTCCACTCTCATCACACAAGGCAAGCAGAGCTGGCCAGGCAGAGGCAGCACGGGATGCCCGCACCCTCAGGAAGTGCACATGCCTCTCTTGCAGGTGGGTGCACTCAACACCCTGAGCAGCCCAGAGCCTGGCACTCTGCTAGGAGGGGCAACAGGTTCCTGCAAGCAGCACCAAGATCCCTGCTCTCCCTGTCTCAACTGAAGCCCCTCTGGACTCACTCACCTCATAGGCCAGAGTATGAGCACGGTCCTCTGGCATTTCCTACCCCTTACCTCCCTGGCCTGTGAGGCAACCTGTTACCAAGCCACAGTTATTAGTGTCCCTGCTACGGACTGAGATACCCTGCAGATTTACCTTTTTGGATAAATCTCCAGAAAAGGAACTGCTTGCTTAAAGAAAAACCACGAACAAATGGAGCAGCAGGTGCTGACGCAGCCACTGGAGCAGGCCTGACTCAACCGTATGCAAGCTCTGGTTCCAGTCACCTCACTGGGCTGACTCAGGCCTTCGGCTCCTCCTCAGGGTCTAACCCAGCTCTCAGCCTCTTCCTGCCGGCTACAGATGGGAGTAAGCAGGCTGCAGTTAAGACCTGGCTGCTATACTACCTCTAAATACGTGTTGCCAGCGGCATCATGTCACTGATTCACGTGACAGAGAGTCTGGCCCCAGTGCCAGTGGCCCCACGCAAGCACAGGGCAGGAACCTGGCATGGACCTGCTCTCCTAGGGCTCAGAGAGTGTGCATGGGTGCCAAGTCCTGTGCTGGACAGCAGGGTAAGTGGGGGACAAGATGGTTACAGAAGCACCGGCCAGGGACTTCTGATGTGATGCAGACAAGGTGAAGCCACTGAGCCGAGGACTCAAGTCCCACACAGGAGCTGGCTGACCCTCCACACCATAGACCAGGCTGTCTCCATGCCATGAGGGCCAAGGTGGCACACTGAACTCACACCACACAACTCAGACATGTGTCACTTCCATGTCATCCAGCCAACCATGTGGCTGAGAGGAAAACAGCTGTGCCCTGTCTTCCCTTGGTAGAGACTGAATGTCACCTACACCACAAAAGTAGAGCCCTCACTGTTCTGAGATAGGAATGAAAACAGCCCCACCTTCCCTAGCTCCAGGATATACATGGAAAACACACAGCTTGCAACACACTGGACTCAGAGCCCTGACATTCAGTTACAGCACTGGGACCCAGTGGACCACGCCACGCCAGGCAAAGCCAGCAGCTCCTCTCCATCATGAGGAGTTGATCTGGACTCTCTCTCCACACATGTGCTCCGACAGTGGACAGACTGAACCTGGAGCCCCACCTGACACTGGGAAGGTCAGTATCTGGGCCACAGAGTGGAAAGTGAGGGACCTGCAAAATTGCACCATGGCCCGCTGGGCAGCAGGGGTGAAGCCACACGTGCTGGGAGGGGCTGCACAAGCTCATCTGAGGCTGTGCAACCCCAGGTGGGTCCACTGGGCTCATAGCACAGGTGCACACTCAAGAGACCCCACACCACACCAGTACTGGACACACCATTCCTGAAGACAAGTGACTCTGGACACATCAAACCCAAGTCCCCATGGGCTTAACACTGAGATGTAAGTAGCTTCACTGCCTGCCAGGAAAATCCTATCACTCATCCCAGAAATAGAACAAGTTCTCCCATTATAAAATTTACAAAGTACTGCAAGCAATGAAATACTTCCAGACACACAGAAAAAAAAAATTGTGATCACAACCAGGGGAAAATCAGGCTGACTCAGGAAAGAGAGTGATGAATTAAGGAACAAAGATGCTAAAACAGCTGACAGCAACAGGCAGAGAACCAAGCAAAATTTCTGGAGTTAACTGGGATCCCTGAAATTCAGCTCCACAGGTGAGGTGGGTGTGGCGGCCACATACACATGCTGCTCAGGGGCCCCCTGGGGGAAGAGCGCTGGCCTGCAACACTGACCTGGGTACCCAATGCCAGCCCATTCCAGGGCCACACCATCCACAACAGCTCACTATCACTGACTGGACAAGGAAGGGGCCCTGAGTGCAGCTCTTCCAAACGGGCCCTGCCCCTGTCTCTCAGGCTCCTCCCCGGACCCTTCCTAGGTGTGTTCCTGAAGAGAAACTCTGTCTCATTCCTTGGGAGACACAAACTCACAAACTCATTAACACCACAGAAAATACCAGTGACCGCAGAGGGCACTAGAAAGCATTCTAATTAAGGTTCCCAAAGAAAAGAGCCCAAAGCCAACAGCCTCAGGGAGTTGTGGAAAACATTGATCCAGCACATGCACACGAGTAGGGAAGACAGAAAACGCTGAAGCAGTAATGACTAAGCAGTGTCCAAATGCTCTGAAAGCTATAACCTTCAGCTTAGGGCACGGAGAAATCACACGCAAGGTGAAGACAGCTACATGAAGCATATCACAATTAAAGCATGTAACCCTGATGGTGAAAAAAGTCCAGATAAAACCCACAAAGCAGCCAGAGAGAAGAGGCTCCAAGGGTCCAAGGACCCACGAGAAGAGCAGCTGTAGACCTCCCAGCAGAAACAGGTGTGTGGAGGGCTGCAGGGCTCGCATTGGAGGAAACACTGCTGACCACATTCTCTATCAAGTCAAGGTGCCCATCACAGTAATGCTGCAAGAAGTACTTACATTTTTTCAGACAAATATGAGCTAATAGAAGTCACTGAATGGGAAAAACAAAACAAGCTATATCACATACAGGTACAGATTCTCTATGACGAATGTGATCACAATATACATCTGAAATGTGCCAATAAATTCTAATTAAAAGATGAAAACATACTACATATACGTAACCATGAAAGAAAAGTCACTGTTACCAGACCTGTGCTAGAGAAGTTGTTCAGCCAAAAGAAAGATGATGCCAGGTGACACCTGCCTCCCAAGGAGAGCAGCAGAGACGGCAGCTATGGCGTGGGTGTGCTGTGGCCTCAGTTGTGTGAGGCTGTGGCACCACTGCCACTACTCAAAGGAAAGAAGGAAACAATGCAGCTAATGAAGCCAGAAGAGAATACAAGAGGAGGTAAAAGCAGCCCGCCCCAGAGGAGCCAATGAGCCGCTGCGCTGCATACCCGGGTGGAAGTCACAGCTGGGGGAGCCACACCCACCTGAGAAGGCATCTGCGGCACCTACCTACGGACACCAAATCTCTGGAAGCTCAGGCTTACACAGACAGCCTTCAGCTCTTCCAAGAGTACCATACCAACACCAAAAGTGCAGCCGCTATTTTGTGAAAAACACAAGAAGAAAGAAACACACTTAAAATAGTGTGAGCTCAAAGGCAGACATACACAGCAGAAAGGCCATTCAAGACAAAGGCAAGCAGAACTCGTGCCAAACTTCCCGGGGATGGGTGTGCAGATGTCCAGTCTCCAGCTGACCCTGGCATGGCTTCCTCCACCAGATGCGCTCCACCTGCTCCTGTGACAGCTCTCCTGTGCCAGAATGCCTGGACATTCTGCCACCGAGTCCTGCCATGCACCATGAAGTACACCCTGATGCCACCAGGAGCTCATCCAGGGCTTTCTCTCTGGCTGCACCCACAAGCGCTGTCCACTGTGGTCATCTGTGCTCCCAATCACATGGAGGGGCTGTCTGCCTGGCATGATTACCCGTGTCCAGAGGCAAGAGCTGATGCTACCCCTATTCAGAAGGGAGGTGCTAAGCTCCATGACTAGGGCTGGATCTTTCTACTATCAGGTTCAAATGTTCTACTATACCACAAAAGTAACCACTGAAGCAAATTACAACTCTTAGTGTACTGAAAACAATGTGACATCTCTGTTTCCCTCAGTCCTGTGCTACCTGTACTGGTTCACTGCATCCCCCCCCTTTCCTTGTGCATATGCCCATCAGCAGAGTGCCACATGGCTTGGGTTTTCAGAGGTAAGGTTTTCTGAGCTGGGTCGGGCAGTCCACGGCCAACTGTGACCGGGGCAGCTGCCTCTGTGCCCTGCCAGCCCCTTCATGTCATCTCTGCTTACTGTGCTTGGGGAGCTTTCACATCCTAGTGCCACCGCAGGGAGACCGTGGCACTTAAATGTTTTTCCATGTAACATAGTGCCATATATACATCCCAGCACTGAGTCTCTTGCTGTATTACTGTGAGCATGTAAATTTAAAGGGGGGGAAATAAAAGAATCAAAGGAAATCCAGCTTGAGCCTAACGGGTCTGCTTCACTCCAGCAGGGATAGGAAATGGGCTACGTTAGCTGTGGCTGGCTTGGCCTCTAAGGCGCTCTGAAAATCTTCAAACTACTAAAGAGTTCTGGTGTAATTTGGGGATTCCAACTTCCAAGTCTTATTTTCCATTATTGCATATAAATGCTAATGAACTCTGCTAACAACTTTTCATTAATTTCAGGGACTATTGTAGAAATTATTAAAGTCACTTCTTTGATATATAACTTCCAATATTATACAGCATAAATCAAACAAAATTGAAGTTAATTTTCAATAAACCTTTTTATTTTATCAAAGAAACTTTTAAAAACTCATCTTTCTGAAAATAAATGTCTTCTATTTAATACACAGACACTGTATTCTATTTACTGGAAAAGGACTCATGCTTAGCTGTGACACACACTGCAGTGGGGAGTGCACTTTACAGTTCTGTCTTCATTGGCCGTGAAGAAAGGACCGTGAAGGAAGGAAAGCTCCTACTTCAAGTGTTACACTCTCTGCAGCAAAAGTAACTCCTGCGCAAAGCACAGCACTCCTGAATCTGCAGGCTGCCTTAGGACACTCGCTTGAGAAGTGCATGTTTGCTACTTTTCCATGCACAAAAGTACAGACGCCTGGGACACAGACTGATGCCGGGGCACACACAAAGCATGCACACTAATCATACCTCCTGCCCAACTAGCCTGCTGGACAATAAAGGGAGTGCGCGCCTCCTTCTAGCTCAAGGAGCACTTGTGTCCTAACTGCACATGGAGTTCTACAAGGTTCTCCGTACCTGGAGGAGATGCAGTCAAGTCTAGTCTGCCTTCTTTGGCACGTTTAGATAAAATGATATAGTGGTTTTTCTTTACTGCAAGTTCATCTTTATTAAAGAGAATTTTATAAAGGCAAGGCAATACAGCTAACATATTAAAGCTATTAAAAACATTTATAGTAACTTGACACTGAAAATGAAAAACAACCTTAGATAGTAAAGAAACAAAAACAGAAGGACAGACGGCAGAGATTATGTTGCCCTGGCAGCAGTAAGGACAGTGGCTTTTGCACAGTGCATAGAAAGTGCTCGTGCCAGCTGTCAGTGTCCCATCCTGGCAGCATCCTCACTGCCCATGGCTCACACATGCCTCAACTGCTGCTCTACCAGACCTGGCCACTCTGTGCTGAATGGAGACGGAGCTGCTGTGTGTGTGGCTCCTGCGGGCTCCTGGGTCACAGCTCGGTCCTCCCTGCACTGGGGTGTGACTCTCCTGCATAGTTCTTTGCTCTGAGGCGAGTGCCCCGACCTCAGAGCTGATATGTCAGAATGATCCAACTGTCTGATCTCCGCCCCGAGCTCCCAGCTACACTACTGCCATCCTCCACAAGTGGGGCGACAGGGTGATCTGCTCCCAAGCAGCAATCTCAGCAGCACTGGCTTTGCAAGAGCAGAATTTAATTAATTTTACGAAAAGCAGTTTTATAGAAGTCTGAAGAGTCTGCTGTTTTATTAAAACGCAGCTGGCTCGTGAGTTACAGGGAGTTGCTAGAACCAAGGTAGGGAGCTGCTGTCAGGGAGCAGCGGTGTCTGTCACTGGTTTTTTAAAAACCCAAGACCTGTGTTTATGAACTGAATTATAAGAAATGCATTCTCTTCCAGTGTGCAAGCTGGACTCTGTGCACATGCTCTACATGGATGGATCCCACTCCTGGGAGTGCTCTGCAGGGCAACCCTCTGGGATAGCTTCAGGTCCCCAGCAGACAGGAGTAAGTACAGGCCACTGAGGCACCCATGGGAGGCCTGGCTGAGCTCCCAGAGTAAAGCCCATATGCAAGTCCAGGGCTACAAAGAGCCACCTCCCGTCTACGAACGTCTTATATCCCAGGCAGCCAATGCCACATTTTGGTGAGCTCTCCATCCTCTAGTTCTCTTCCCCCTGCATGGACTACCTTGATGAGGAAAGAGAATGGCCGGAGCAGTGAGGGCCATCTTCAACCTTCCCACGCATCACCTTTCCCTTGCAACCAATTCCAGATCCTTCATGATAGTTTGCTTAGCTCTAAAAGCCTAAGAGAACCCCATGGCGGTGCATGCCTGTAACTCTAGCACTGAGAAGCTATGGCAGGAGAATCCTATGTTAAAGCCCAGCTTGAGCTGCTTGGCACCTAGGGAAAACCTGTCTGAAAATAAACAAATAAAAATAGCTGTGGATGTAGCTCAGACAGAAGGCCTTGGGTTCAAATCCCAGTACCATGGGGCAGGGGAATAGGGGTGGGTAATAAAAGCCTAATAGGCAAGTCCTAGCCTAGCTGTGCCAAGGAAAGACTTGGCTTTGGTAAAGGGTCCCCCAGGACAGAAAGGTCACTGGTCTCTATGGATCTTACCAAGACCATGGAAATGCTTTGACTCCTCGGCTCTCTGTCCTGGCTCACAGGCACACCCAGAACACAGGCACAGGCCTGTGAGCACATCACCCAGACTGCAGCTCACTCACAGAAGTTGTCACAGCCTGAGTGCCACCTGACGAACCACGGGCTCCCCATTGTCCCTGCCCCCCTCACCACTATAGGTGCAGCCCTCCCTCACAGCTCTGCCAGTGGGTATATCTGCTTGTCATCTACTCTTGTCGGAACATCAACTCCCAAAAGCAGGGCCTACCCTTACCTCAAGCTTAAGCAGAAGCAGCTACTGAGCAACAATGGAACAAACCATGTCAGAGGAAGCCCTATGTGTGACAGGGACTTGTTGGTGAGGACTGCAGGACAGCACTTCTAATGCCTAGAGCTCTATAATTATTTGAAAGGTAAGAATCCCCTCATCAGCTGGGTTTCCTTTCTATGCTTTGACGATGGAGACTAAATCCTCTATCCTCAGGGAATGTTCCTTGGGCAAACACCTACTGAGATTGAAGACAGAATTTTCAACTCAAGGACAACCCTAGGATGGATACACAAGGGACCTGCACCAAAGCAACCCCCAGATTGCAAAGGGAAGTGGAAGAGCCAGCTGGTCTTCAGGCTCTGATGAGATAACCCCTACAACCTTGGTCAGATGTACTTCATGCCCTGCTGGACTCATAACGAAACCCTGGCTGAAGCTATCATCTACTGAAGCTGCAGCTGCTGTAGCAGTAAGAGCCATTGGGAGCAAGGACAGGCCATCTTCTCATGGACTGGGAGCACACATTCACATTGCCTCTAGTGTCTGGACACTGCGAGCAGCCATGGTCCCCTAAATTCCAGTTCTGTGGGAGCCCAGGCAGGGTGGCCAGGCTCAGCTGGTAGTGCAGGACACCCAGTTAAGTGGAATATTTCAGATACACTTCCATCAGGACAGCACCTGTTCCCCACTCAGCCAGGACTGGGCCTCCCAAGATCTCTCACACATTCTCACAAACAGCTCAGAGATGAAGCCTACACAATGGGAGCTGAGGACTCAGTCTCCAAAACAGTGGAGAAACAAACCACAAGCAAGAAACCAGGCACATCAGACACTGAAGGTGCAGTCAACTATGTTTACAAAGTTAGAGAAGTGGTAAACAATAAAGTGAGGAACAGTATCCTAACAAGACTCAGAAAGCACTGGCATAAGAATCCATATCCAGACCAGTCTTTGCAAAAGTAAACCCCAAAGACAGAAAACCTAGCAAGATCTAAGATGAAAGGAGACTGCAAGCCTGGATTAAAATAATCGAGGGCCAGAGCACTTTTCCTTTTCCCAGAAATTTGTACTGGGCCTATAATTCCTGACACAAAGCATCAGTAGGTGCCCAGGCTGTGCAGGTAGAACAGATGCAGTGCAACACGACGAACACCAGCCCCTTGTTTCCTTGGTACCTATGCTGGCACAGGGCATGTCTGCCTGCATCACTCTGGAGTTACACATTACGTGTCTGGTATTTTAATTTTTTTTTTTTTTTTACGGAACTGGGGATTGAACTCAGACCCTTGCACTTGCCAGGGAAAAGCTTATCCTACTGAGCCATCTCCCCAGCCCACATGTCTGGTATTTTATTACCCTTCTAATAGTAACTAGCACTATGTACTTTGCACGTCGTTGGTAGAGTCTGGTTGAGACACTTACATTTTCAAGTTAAAAACAAGAACACACAAACAAAACTTCCTAGCAGAGAGAAACTACATTCAGGGCGGTGTAGAGACTACATCTAGGGCCCCTGACTTGAAGAGCACCAACCCCTTCTCTCCTGAGACCCTCCCACTGCCGCTGGCTCCTGGGCCTTCGGCTTCCGGTCCTGCTGCCAGCATGGCTGGTCACTGTCTCTCTGGTGCAAGTGGAAGCCCCCTGGCCGGCATACACATGTGAATAAACAGCGATGTTCAGATCACTTCAGACTCAGCTTTCTCTCTGACAAGATGCTGATTTTGATTTTCCTCAGTCACTCATCTTTTTTTAACATACATAAAACAAAACCTAACCTTTTTCTAAAAAGCTCTATTCTTTTTAGATCTTTATTTACAATTTCTTCTTATAACATGTAATTCTCCAAAACAGTATTTAATTTGCTTAGCAGTTCAAATTTCAGTGATTCCCACTAAACCTCAGAACCCAAACTCTGACCCAACTAAAAGCAACTTAATAGCCTGTCCTCCTGGGGTGGCCTCTGAGGTGAGCGTTCTGGGGACCAAGCTGCACCCTGCAGGCGTGCTCTGCCAGATCCCTGCTCCCTGAGCCTTTTTCTCGGCCTGCCCAGCACCCTCTGCTCCAGGCCAAATGACCCTGCAAGAGCCTCAAGATCTGAGGACAGAGGGAGTCTTAGGAACTACCTTTTCTGACAGCTGTCTTCATACTACGTCATTAGCACATTTTAAGTTGTTTCTGAGAGAATCAAAGAAGTTGGAGAAACAGATTTTACAGATAGGGTTTTAGTTTAAATGTGTTTCGTGTTTAATATGTTTTACAGCACTGGGCATTGTTTTCCCTTAACACTGGCCTGAACCATGGGGAGCACCACCTAAACGTTCAATGACCATAAGCAAAGCCTGCCCTTTCTGATGGTGCCACCAGGTCAAGGGTGGAATCTCCTGCTCACGGGGATAGGTGTGGGCCCTCTGCAGGGCGGGCTGGAGAGCACAGATGGACGCCTATGAGCAGGGCACATGGAGAGGCAGTCACGTGGCACTGCACCAGGTGCAGCATACCCACAGAAGCCCAGCAGGATCTGAGCCAGCTGCCTGGTGGGCCTGCTGCACAAAGTCACAAACCCGCAGACAGCTGTGTGCAGATCCACAACAGGCTCCATTCAGCCACCTCATCCCCACAAGGCCACTTCCAGAGGACACTGGGTGACAAGCATTGCTGTCACTTTTACGGGAAGCTATGGCTTTCCTCAAGGCTCAGAGTTGGGGTGTATGAGAATTCTCTGCTAGCCTCACAGTTTTTCCATAATGTAAAACTGTTCTAAAAATTGAAGTTCCTTTCCAAAAATGCTGAGAAATTTGAAAAATTAGATTTTCCAATCATCTATTGATTATAATTTTAACATTCCTAAACATTTACTCATACTTAAAATCACAAATCGAACACCATAGTTCTCTTTAATGCTCACAAACTAAAGAGCAGAAAAAAACAGACACGGTAACAATAAAGAAGTGCTAGAGGATCCCCATGAAGCTGTGAAAATGGCTAAGACGCCAGCTCCTGACGCCTAGCTGCACGGCCCACTCTCCACTCTGCCCTCCAGAGCAGCCAGTGCATAGGCAGCACGGACAGGGCCCTGCCAAAAGCAGGGACACAGCAGCTCATGCAAATGCTGAGTGCAGGGGCCCCTCCAAGTCCTCTTGGCCCCTGTCCTGAGCAGCAGCAGACAGCAAGATGCTGAGCAGAGCTTCAAGTACAGAAGTACTGACAGACAAGAACCATGGTTCAAAGCCACTATGAAAAATGGTCTCCTGAGAAGAGCAAGCTAGAAATCATCAGATCTCACAACACCTGGGATTGGCCAGGCTGATCCCTGAATGGATTCAGGTGCTGTCTCAACTTCAGCGCCTGCCCGGGCCAGCGCAACACATTAGTAGGAGTAAGGAACACTGGCCAAAGCCACAAGTTACCTTCACATTCTTAAACTAATGGCTGTCACAACAGAAGAATGAGAAACTGACAACCAAATTGTGATTCAATGAGCAAACCCAGAAGAGGTAGGAGAACCACAGCGAAGGCGACCATGAAAAATACAGAGGAGCTCAGAGGACAGAAATAACCTGGCGGGTAGGTCCAATGTGGAACAACTGAGGCCCGAGTGGGAGCCGGAAGAGAGCAGCAGAGTGATCCAACAGTGGAGGTAACTGAGAGGCGGAGTGTGGCAAGCCTGCCCACACCAAGTGTGTGTGCACCTGCACTCTCAAGTGCACAGGCGTCCCAACATAGCAGCGCTGAACCTCCAGCACACGTGGTACTGTTTTTAAGACCAAAGATGTCAATGTAGAGTTATTTTTTCTGAACTAAAGCCTCAGCACTCAGTTTTAATTGTAATGTTGGCACTTGGATGTTAAGTGAAGTGAACTGTAGTTCAGGCACTTGGTCTCCTCAAGGTTTGTTGTCACTGTACTAGACAGTACTTAAAACTGAGTCAAAAACCCCTTTAAAGAGAAAATGAACCCTGCCAGAGAAATAAGAAATATCATCTTCAAAAGAAGACAGCAACCTATTCATCAGAAACACAAAAACCAGAAGCACAAAACACTGAAATTTAGGAGTGCTATAAGAAAAAAATAGTAATTGAGAATTGTAAGCCCAATGCAAAAAGCCATTCTGAAGGGCTAGTAAGACTGCTATCTCCCTGGGGGTGAGGGGCCTCCCTGAGGCAGGCTAACAGTGGCAGTGCATAGGAAGCAGGCCACACTCACGGGTATTAAGCCAGTAAAGAAATACGTGCAGGGGGTGCCCAGTCACCCATACTCCAAGAGAACTGCCCCTCGCGTGAAGCCTGCAGTGTGACAGGATCCGTAGTCAGGCACACATCGATTTCAGTACAGAAAGAACAGAAACACAAATACTTGTGTACACAAACCCATAGCAATGTGCAATCCATAGTGATACGAACACACAAATGAATAAGTGAAGGGAGGAAAAGAACTAATGATGGAGAAGGGATGGCAGAGCTAGAAGAGCTGCCATTTAGCAATCACTGATGTAGTTAAGAAAAGGCGGCAGATACTAAAACTATTAGGTGAAAATGTGATGTGGTCTCAACGTGCTCTCCCCAAAATGTTTAATAACAACAAAAAGTGAGAAAGTGACTTTATTACAAAGGCACTGTCTTAATCAAGTGATCAAAAGTAACATAAGCAGGAGGCTGGGGAGATGGCTCAGTGGAATAAGCGCTTCCCTGGCAAGCACAAGGGCCTGAGTTCACTCCCCAGTTCCGCAAAATAAAAGTAACATAAGCAGTGTGGGACAGATGGGAGTCATGTGCTATCTGGTAAGGTGAAGCGAGCTCTACACACACACACACACACCATGAGAAACAGACAACAGAACCAGACACACACACACACCCATGAGAAACAGACAACAGAACCAGACTGAGACACTCAGCAAAAGCGCTGGCCTGTTGCCTTCAAAGGCGTCAAGGTCTTTAGTCCAGGCCAACCCAGGACTAATTTGGATGCCGAGAGGCTGAAGAGTCACAGCACTGAAGTGCAGCCTGTTACGTGGGTCTACACCCCCTCACAGGGTCACGGGCTGATCCCTGCCACAGGATCTGGGGCTAGGCGGCCGCAGTGTGTGCAAATGCTCGTTTACTGACTGCAACAGCTAGAGTGGGATGTGCAGGAAAGGTCTTTGGAAGAATACCACATGCAAGCGGAGGGCCTGCCTCACGCTGACCGGCGGCACAGCCATCAAAGCAAGCTCAGGGCCCCATCCCTGAGCATCTGATCCAGTAGAGGCCTAGGGCCTCTGGCTCAAGCGGATCCTGAACGCTACATTCTTACCTCTCTGAATTTGCGGAAGAGCCGGTCAGTCTGGTGAGCTCCAATTGTAATTTCTGGGAGATAGACAGGGATAGTGGTGAAATTCAGCACTTCAAACTTATCCTGAACCCTAAAAGACAAGATGCATATGGGTCACATGAAACCATGGACGTAAATACAATAAAAAGTGCCAAGTCTGATTTTTTTAACCAGCCACACAGAAATTTCCTAAGACAAGTGCCCCGCACTCCCAGGCACCCATGTCAGCAGCAGCAGCTGAGCACAAGGCCTCGGGGCCTGTACAAGATGCTCTGGCACGCCACAGGAGGGCGAGTGCAGCCCTCTGGGAACGAGGACGCTGCAGAAACATGCAGGGACAGGAAGAAAAGGTCATTTACAACCAGCTGCATCACAGTGCAGTGCACACAGGAGTGCTCTGCCATTCCCACACTCTGCTGCAAAGCTGCAGCACTCTCTGGAGCCACCTGTGCGAGGTCTGAGGCTTCACATTCTTGGCACTGAAAAATATAAACCAGGGGCATTCTCCGGGCTTTACTACTTCATTTTGATGTGTGCTAAAATATTTATACTTTGTAATAATTTGCTCACTTCTTAAATTTAATCTGAATACAATCATTACGCTTGAAGATGAAAACAGTTTTTAAGCTTTTAGAAAGCAGCATTAATAAAAGCACCCTTCTGGGGGGCTCACAACAAAGAATGTAATTCTTTTCAATGGCCATTTCCCACCCGGGAAATGTGGTGGGCACTTTCTGACTGTGAAGGTTCCAGGGGAGGCTGTCATGCGCCTAGCTCCCAGTCAGGCCTTAAAGAGAAAAGAGAGTAGGCCACCATGTGAGCCCCAATCTGGTCCCCAGGGCCAAAGACAGGCTGAAGGACAGAACCCAATGTGCAGCACGCTGCCAGAGCCTCAGAGAATGGAGGACTGCAGCAGGAGGAGCGCTCCCGAGTATCACTCCCACACCACCAGCAATGCCATCTTCAGGAAAAGCCTCCAGCATCACTGCACCCGCCTGTGAGTTCCCAGGTGTAGTTACGGAAGGGCCTCTCCTGGACAAGCAAACAGCATAACTTATACATTCAAGGACAGAACTGCCTTCTTAGTCTTAGTGTCAAGTTAGTTTTACTTGCCAAAAGATGCTCAAGTATTTCTAAACGTTCAAACAAGCTAAACCTGAAGTTCGTAAAGGGCATATAGCAACCACATTTTCTGGTTGTTACAAATGCAGTGTGGGTATCTGGTAAAATTCTACAAATCACCAAGGTGAAGTCTTTGCCACTACTCTTCCAGCTCCAAGAGGCTTCTGTGGAACTGCTACGGCATTCCTACGCAATTCACAATATATTCCAGGCACGTTTCAGTGGTGTGTACGCACAGCTTCTTCACTGGGTACACAAACAATTATTCTATACTGTTATCACACAACTTTTGAGATGATCCCATAATTACAAAGTTCAACTAAAAATGAAGCTCATGTCTTAATAAGTGTCAATGTGGCTGGGGATGACTTGATTTTTCTCTAGAGTTGAAAATCCTAAGAAAATGCTAGAAAATGTGAAAGGATTTATTGGCTTCGATGTGGAATACACAGAGCAACAGTGCCATCTAGGAGAGCGCAGCAGAATTACCACTGATAGATAACCCAGAATTATCTTTGAATACGTGAACTCCACAGACTGAAAAAAAGGTGCTGCCATTACGGGCCAGCACGCTGCAGCTTGTCTCCATGCATCCCTGGTGCCTGGGCACAGCTCTAGGAAACCCACAGGTCTGGCCTCTAATAACCTAGGTACGTTCTAGACGAGATAAACAAGGAACAAAGACAGCAGGAAGCTATTTATGACTCAGGAAGCAAAGAGCAGTGAAAAGAAACATTGTGTTGTTCACTGCACCCTTCCACTAATTAGGAAGAATGTAAACAGACTGAGTGGCCCCACTGGAAGTTGAGGGTGGAGGGCAGGAGATAAGAGGTGCTGAGGCTTGGTGCACAGTGAGGGACATATGGTGCATTTTAAACCAGTGAGGCAGAGGGACTCAGGAACAGCAAATGAACTTTAGAACTCCACTGTTTCCCAGGCAACAGAAAGTCTAACTTCCACAGCCAGCTGTCTGTCCTCTTCCTCCTGAACTGCAAGCTCTATGGGGACATTGGCCATCACCTGTGGGCACACAATGCTGGGAGCCCACATTGCTGAATGGCTGCAGACAGCATGGGTGAGAAGGGATGAGAGATGGCTGGGAGCAGCCCTGTGCATCTGGGCGCCGGGGTTGGCAATCTGTGACCCTTAGCCCAAACCCTGTGCTGGGTGGCGCCAGCCATGGACCATGAATATGAGCCCAAAATGCTGTCAGGACTGAGAATACAATTACTACCACTCAGAGTGAGCGTGTGCACACACACATAATTACACACTGACACACGTAACTGAGATGGTACAAAAATGTTCTAACCAATAATTTGGTTAGAACATAACTAGTAAATGATGTGTTTACAATAATTATCCCAGAAAATTGGTCATAATTTTCACTTAAGAAATGGTAGTCAAATGAAAATAATCAAAATTACCATTGTAAAAAGTTATGAAACATCAGGAGGGGGATAATAAAAAAATGAGAGAAAAGAAAGAAAACCCCATAGCAAACTAATTAATTGAATGCCATAATCTATAAACTTTGAGAGAATTATAGGATCCTTCTCTACATTACCATATAACTAAGTAATTTCTAAAATTATGATTTTTAAGACATGAATCTTGAACCCAGTGCATAATCAAATCAATGCCTACTTCAGGTTGTATTTTGAAAATGATATGGTATTATCCTGGGAGGTCAAAAAGACAACTCTCCAGTAGGCTCAGGGAGCGTGTCAGGCTTCAAGGACAGTCACCGTTCCTTGAGCAACACTCACACTGCCTGCAGCAGTTGATACAGACAAGATCACAGAGAAGTCACATACACAGTGCTGTAGAAAAGTTCAGAGGAAGCTTCACAAGTGGCTACTGTAGGCTTTGGAGAGTGCAGGGTCTGCAGACCTCTGGCAGCAGTGTCAGGGCATCCCAGGCAGTGAAATGTGGAACCAGTACAGCTGCCCAGGTCTGAGTTAACTGAAAGACTCTGGCTAGACCAAGATGTGCTACCAACTCGCTCTGCTGGAAGGAGAGGGTCCCTATGATGCCAGTGACAAGTAATGGGGGTGCTCGTAAGCACAAGAGACAGAGATCAGCACAAGGGCAGCATCTGTGGTAGCAGAAACAATAGCAGCCTGCAGGGTGCGACTTGGGGAGGCTTCATAGCTGGGGTACAACAGACCAAGGAGTCAGGGGTCCCTAGGATTCAAGCCCAAACAAATGGCCCACAGTTCGTCACGGTGTCAGTCTGCAGAGCACCAGCTGGGATCATGTGGGCACTCCCCAGCCTCAATCTCCTAATCTGCAAGTAGAGGTAAAGCTTCCGCACTCCTTGGTGTGGTGTGCCTGCGCAACTTCACATGAGCAGGCAGGATGCTAACAGTGGTTATGCGACAGGCGGGGCACCTGGCAAGGTGTACAAGAGCAGAGTGCAGCGGGTCACCTGGTAAACTCACCAACAGATGCAAATCTAAGTCTAGACCAGTGGTGGGGAACTCATACGCATTCCGCAGCAGGCTGTCTGCATCACTGAAAGCTTGGAAGCTGTCCCTGCTGTTCTCACACCTACAGAAAACTGAAAAGTCAATTTCCGGTGTCCTGCAGTACCCAGAGGGGACTGATTCCAGAACTGCAGGGGCATCAAGATCGGAGGGTGCTTAAGCTTCTGTACCAAAAAGGCACAGTATTCCCAAGGAAGCCACATCATCCTCCACACATCTGCAAGAGTCCCCAGACTGCTCACGATGATTGATGGAATGTAAACACTATGCGCACAACTGCCACACCATATGGTCCAGGGAATAACAGTAAGAAAGTCTCTAATGTTCAGGGCAGCCACAAATCTTCTGCAATATTCTTATCCTGCTGGTTGGTCTGCGTTTAGAAAAGCCAAGGGCCCACTGTCCTTCTCTTAGAATGAAAGTAACAGCATGCTGAGCGACTGCAGCTACCCAGGCCAGCCGAGTGGTACTGCCAACTGCAGGGCTCTGTAGACACACTCCCAAGAACTGGTATGCTCAGAGAGGATGCAGGAGGAATTCCCTAAATGCTCTGTCACACCCAGAGAAGGCAGCGGTGGGACAAGCTGCTGCACCTATCAGCACCCTGCAGCCTGAGGAAGGAGGGCACAAGCTGGAGCCTGGCCTGGGAAACTTAGTGAGTTAGCAAAAACCTGTCTCAAAATAAATAACGAGAAAGGGCAGGGAATGCAGCTCAGTGCAAAGGCCCTAGGTTCAATCCCCAGTGCCACCAAGCCAAACCAGCAGCATTCAATATGGCCAAAATGAATTCACATACATCAAACACACTTTAAGTAATACGTCCAAATACATTAACTAGTACAGACTGTCACAGGTTTTTAAAAAAGAACAAACAAAAAACAACACCTGACTATTTACTGTTTTCAAGAAAATAACACCAGACTCAGGTAAGTTAAAGGGTTAGAAAAAGACACTCCATATTCACACTAACCAAAGCAGGGGCAGTGTTATGGCTTGTGTCTTCTTGTCCCCCCAAAGCCTCATGCAGTCATGGGGCAGACTTCTAGAGTTTGCAGTCCATGATCCACTGGGATTATGGGTGTGAGTGCTACACCCAGCCTGGGGTGGATAGCCTGAATGTAACTTAAGAGAGACAGACTTGCTCTCTGTGGCCATCCTTGCTGCTACTCTCTCTTTTGCTCTTGCTGTTTTGCTGTTTTCCACCGCCACAAACTGCTGCCCTCTGCCATGGTCGCCAGTCTGCCTTGGAGCCAGCTGAGTATGGACTAAAACTTCCACAAACTGTGAGCTAAGTAAACCTTTCCTTCTTTCATTTTGGGTGTCAGGTACTTTGTTCCAGCAACAGAGAGTACAGACTTCACAAAACAGAAAACTATCAGGAATACAGAAGAACACTCCATATCAAGAAGACAAATCCCAATGTGTACACCTAACACTGAAATACATAGGGTTAGAGCCATTCACTCTCAAAGGGTAAATGAACAAAGCTGGTACTCATGAAGCGGACAGCCCCAGATGTAAGGGGCAAACACAGACGGATAACCGGTCACTTCCCTACTGGAATGGAAGTGGAGCCCAGCAACAGAACAATGGTGGGGAAGTCACTGAATACAGGGGAGATGAAACCATGTGCTTCTAAGTAACAACCAGGGGAAAGAAATCTTGAGAATATAAGAAACACTTCAGATGAAAATAAGAACACAACTTAGCAACACCTACAAATGCAAAAAGCAATGCTAGGGAGAAAGGAGCATGGGGTGCCTGTTAGGATGGAGGGTCTGTCACCTGAGACTCCATTTGGGGAAGCTGCAAAGAGAGGCACAGCCAAGCCCTAAAAAGTGCAGGAAAAACAAAAGAATCACGGCAGAAAAATAATGTAAATCAACTGGTTCCTTGAAAAAGTCAACAAACAGGAAGAAGTAATTCACAAAGGAAAAATAAATGGCCAATTAAACCTAAACTGAAGTTCAGTGTTTATAAAGTGCAAGTACTTCTTTCTTCAACAACAAAATCACAGGTTAGTTTGCTGTTTAATCACACTGTCTAACAGAGACAACCAGGAGACAGACAGGTACAAGGTTAAAAACTGTCATGTACTTCCTGGAGAATGAATTTGCAAAAATTTAACAGCTGTAAAACAGGTTTGCGTAATCTGACCCAGGAGCCACTTATAAACTTTAAGATAGCACTCTGGGGTCATCATTTCTGGCTGGTACCCATGTAGACAGGGCTCACAGGGCCTGGGCTGGTCATCCATTTCTTCCCCTCCTCACTTTCCTTTTCCTAACAGCTGAGGATGACTCCTTAGGCCCTCTCTAAACTCTGTGGACCTCGGTGCCACCATTTGGCCTCCCTCTCTTGTTTCCCTGCCCAGCCTCAGTGTAAAGTGGGAGAGGGGTGAACGCTGCTCACCTGCTCCAGCCTGTGCTCAACTTGCCTTCAGTGGCATGACATTCGCTGCATGGGTATTTATTCAGTGCTTGCAAAGATGCAAAACTTATGTTACACCAGGGAAATACAGGAGATCAACTTGGAACATTTTGGGGTCACAAAGGCACTGTTTAGGGTGCAATATTGATAATAAAGCAGCTACCGCAGCTGCAGATTCACAGCCACAGTATGGGACACTGTTTTCGGAGATGAACTGATGACCTTGGCTCACATTCTCAAGACTGGATTTCACATAGGATAGTAATTACTTGTTAACTGGGGGAGAAGATAAACTGCCACACATATATGACTTCAGCAGAACCTAACTAAAGAAATCAGCGGTCACACTTATGGTATTAAAAAGGCTCTGTGGTGCAGCAAGGATAAACATTCTTTCAGCTGATGATAATTAACACTGCTTACCTTAGGGGTCATGCTATGACAGAAATGAAGTCTCTGAACTGTTATTATATTGCCTGTTAACAGCCTGGAATACATTCCTGAGGGAAGATTCTTGTTATTGCTATGGACAATCTACTGCTTTTCCTAGAGCAGTAAGTTTGGATCCAATCAAGGCCTCTGAAGCACCTGCAACCATCAATTCTCCATCTCTGCATTCCAAGAAAGAATTTCTTGCTGTGGATGGTGAAGATTTTAAACTTTATAAGTATGATAATAATAGGGGGAAAGAATCAGAACCCTACAAAGGACATGTCAGCCCTATGTATTGTGAGACTCAGTCCTGCTGGAACTCTATACCAGTGGTTCTGAAGACAGAACTCCAAGACTGGCAGATGATGGGAGGGAAAACCTGTGGCATTTGGAAATGCGTGCTTCCAGAAGAAGATAGTGGGGAATTAGAAAAGCCAAAGATCAATTTCCCAAAGACAGCAGAAGAACTAGAAAAAGTTTCTTCAGAAACTTCAGATTCCATCCATTCTTCAATCCCGAAGTTGAAGTCTGACTGTCAAGCACATGTCGCATAGTGTCACGTGTGGACTAAGGAGCAGGCAGAGAAGAGCAATGACCTCAACGTTACTCTCTGCTTGGTGCCAACCACCAGCCAACAGCAGGGAGGACATATCAGCCTCCATGCTACAGCTGCTGACCTGCGGGAACCTGTAGTGCAAACCCTGCATTAGAGGAGTGGAGAAGCCAGGCTCTTACAGTGCGACAGCCTCTCGTCTTTATAATGAATACGACCAAGCCAACGTCCCAGCTGTGTTACTAACAATTAAGACTTCTTTTTTTCTTTTGTGGCCAGCTCAGTTCGGCCTGGGGACAGAGCTGGCATGGTATATGGCGCTAGGGATCAAACCATGGTCCTTGAACACTTGCCTAAGCTTGCCTAAGCAGGCACTTTACACTGCTGAGCTATCTGACCAGCCCACAATTAAGACTTCTTACAGCTCTTTTTATTATTATGGAGAAGAAAAACATATTTGCCTATGTTTCTGATACTTCCTTTAAAGCAGAATACCTTTTTCTTTTGCTTTAAAGAGGGAATACATTTTAGTAACTATACACTGCTTCTGAATATCCAATTATTTTTAATTGTCTAAAATAAAATGCCACTAAAATGACAATCAAAAATTTGGAATGAAACAAAAATGTGTACAAGTCCTTACTATATCATGAATAGACATAAAATTCAATGGTAAACGGGCTACGCTGAACCTCAAAGATCAATAAACTTTTGCTGTAGACATGAGGCTCCCAGTGTGACACACAATTTCGGTCATACAACCCTTTTCTTCTCAACCCTTTGAAAATGCAAAAATTATTCTGACCAACTGAGGGCTGGGTTTGGCCTGGAGTGCATGGTATGCTGACACAATCTATACCACAGTCAATAGATGACTGAACGCATGGGTAATCAATAAAAATCAAAGTCTTTAGAACTATTAAATGATCCAGCTCTATTCCTCCTTCAGACACCAGAGAAACTGGTACACCCACACTCACTGCGACATAACTCACAGGAGCTGATACGTAATCAGCCTAGAGGCCACCAACAGGTGTATGGAAATGGAAATTCAGTGTGTGCACCGTGCAGGAGAGGTTCGACCTCAGGAAGATGGATGGAACTGAAAATCATCATGTTAAACAAAATAAGCCAGTAGACTTGGGTAAGCCACGTATGTTATCTCTGTTATGTATAATCCAGAGGGCTAGAGAAGTTTGATGCACAAGTAGAAAGGGACGTCAGACAGAGGATGCGGGAGGGCGTAAAAGGGAAGGTAATAAGACTTAGGGATGTTGTATGCATACATGAAAATGCCACAGGGAAACTCGATATTTGAAAAACTATTACACATTCAAGACTGCCTCCAAAGCAAACACAAGACTAGACCTGGGTGAAGGAAGCAGGGAGCAAGGGCGGCACTCAGGCAAGCATGGGCCACAGCCCTGGCATGTGAGTGACACCTGTACGAAAGCCCATGTGCTGACATGCCACAGGCAGCCACCAGGGCACATGAGCCTATGCCCAAGGAAAGCAGTGCAGTAGGACCCACAATGCCTTTCCACAGAGCACCAAGTCTCCCCTGCACCCTTCTCCCATCGCAGCCTCCCCCATTTGGGCATCCCTCCATGCTGGCAGCTTTACCTCACCACCTCTCTACTGCTGCCTCCCTGCCTATTTATACGTGCAGGGCCCAGTCTTGGCAATTCGGGGACAGGGAGACCTCTGGTGGCTTCAATCCCCTTGGCCACTTGGACCCCAGCCACTCACAAGCTCATGACTTGGGGCTCCTTCTCAAGACCTTTATGACCACAGAGGGCTGTTTGTGCATTCCCTCATACTAGAGTATGTCCTTGATGAGAACAGAGGTTTGTTTGATATTATAGTGTCTAGCACATAGTGGAAGCAAAATATGTGCTGATGTACTGCCAATCAAGTAGTGACGTGGTCGGAGAATTTAAGTTGTCTGAAAGGGACAGGGACAAGGAGACCCTGCTCAGTACTGACCGGTGTTAATGACACCAAACGAACCACAGTCATTTCAGAACCCCGTAAGTCTACAGCACACAAGCAGACCCCATACACTGCACCCCGGAAACAGCCCCTCATGCCTTCTGCAGCAGCCCAGCATCCCTGAACTCACAGCAGCCGCAGTTCGTGAAGGCGGCGGTCATCCTGCTTCAGCCAGGGTCCTTTGTCGTACTTGAGGTATTCAATGTCCTCTACCACCTAAGGAAGATAAGGTCAATTTAAATGGACAGCCCCACTTCAGAAATTCAAATGAGGTAACACTACAGTTTATGTGTATCTGGCACAGACTAAAGTCCAGGAGAACACTAAAGTTGCAACCCGGAAGAAAACAGTGGGCTTGGGCACTGAGGGTGTTAGAGGATTGTGGAGTGGCTGAACTGTTTCGTTCTACCAAGATATTAATTCTTGCACTGATACCACAGCCTTGTAACCTGGAGAAGAACAGGGTAGGAACAGAACCCTGGAAAAGCTCACCTTGGGTAGACCCACTCACCACTTCCAAGGCAAGCCGATTCCAAAGGGAGGCCGAGCCTCACGAAGTGTGGGGTGTGGACATTAGCACACTCCAGGGAAAGAAAGAACCTCAGCCTCCTGGCTCAGGCTAGTCTTCCAAAGGCAAACTTCTCACTCTTTCCCAAGACATCTCCGTTTTCAGCACAGACCCCTCAGTGTCAAGAATGTGAGCACACTCAGCAAGAACATGAGTACCAACAGTCTTTATGTTATTTTACTAAGATATACCTTCCTAAACATTCTGTCAGGAGGTATAAAAATAATACACAAACAGGGTGGTGAAGAAATTCCCTCTGTCAAGGAGAACAAGCCACAGTCTCAAAGGCAGGGAGCAGCAGATGGCTGAAGCAGGCTCCATACAGGAGAACTGCCCCTGCTGGAGGGGCTGGGCCTTCCCTGGCCCCCCTATAGTGAGGTGGCACCCGAGGGACATTCTCTATCTACAAAACAGCCAGGCTGTAACCCATGCCAGACCCTAGGATTCCTATGCCTTTTGGTGTTGCATCTGTCTTTAGTAACTTATGTTTAATCCATAATAGGGACCTTCTGTTTCTTATCCAATAGATGTTAAACTGTCCCCACACATTTAAGAAACAGTCCATTTCTCCCTTCACTTTTCATCTTTAAGGAACTGACTTTGCCAACTTTAGACACGTATGAGCACACACAGCCCTGCTTTTGAACTGTTTTGTTCTACCAAGATATTAATTCTTGCACTGATACCACAGTGATTTTATGGCTGTATTTTATAATATGCCTTTTTAAAAGATCCTGAATGACTATTTTTTAGAATATTTTTGGCTATTATTAAATTTCCTAAAAACCTCACTGAAATTAAGTGGAATTTCACAAAAGGCACAGACTTAGGGAAAGCTATTATCTTTAAATAAATCTTTCCCATTAACTAATCCAGCTTTCAATTTTATCATATGTTCAATAAAAACAATGAAGCAGATGACCCAAGGCTCTTCGTATCTTTACCACTTATAATTTTAGAACACAGAAACTTAAAATAATTTTTTAAAAAAGAAATTATATAAGAAGCTGGGTGTGGTGGCACATCACATCCCTACAATCCCAGCTCTTAGGAGGCTGAGGCAGAACTGTCACAGGATCAAGGCCAGCCTGGACTACACACTAAGTTCAAGATCAGCCTGGAGTACATAGCGAGACCCTGTCCCAAACAAACAAGCAAACAAGAAGGCAGCAAAAACATGAAGCCAATAGCAATACATACACACACACTTACATACATACATACATAGAGCTAGGGGATGGCAATGAGCTGGGTGGAGACTACTTTTTGATTATGAAGTGCTGTTGTTCCTAAAATCAGTAGGAATGGCACTTACCAAAGTTATAAGAACATCATATATGAATCAGAGTGAAGAAAATTTATCACCTTGTCAGCCCTTTCCTTACCTTTACAGCATCTCGGGCATCCCTTGCACTGTATATCAAAACCTCACATTTCTCACTGTAAGAAAAAGCAAAGCAAAGCTGAACATAAACCTTTGTAGGCTGAAGTTCTTATGAAATAAACAGACCACTGAAGTCTCCTTTAAACACTCAAACCTACCTACCTGTGAGCTGGCACAAGGCTGGGTATATCCCCAGAGTGTGCCTGCCGGGGATGACAGTGTGCATATGCGGCAGGGAGGAGAGCAGGTCTGTTTCCTAGCTTCCCTCCCCTTCCTCCTAGGTGTGAGAGGCCATGGCCACCATTGACAGGGGAGGACGTACAAGGCCACCCAAATGCCACACCTGTGCTCAACTGCAACTCCCGTAAGGGACAGGACAAACAGGGCCTCCTGGGATAGGGCACAGAGGACAATAGACAGCACACACAGGGACTGAGCTGCTAAAATTCAAGAATTCAGGGAACCTACAAGATAACCTCTTTCAACTGACCTATGCAAAAAGGTGCAGCAACTCAGTTCCCTCTTCTTAGCAAAGCACAGCTGGAGCTCAAGGGGAAAGGGCCAGCTGTCCATCTCACATTTCACTGTTCTTGAAGGTCTGACCCATGGGGGGAGGTGGGGCTGGCAACCAGGCGACAACCAAGCGTCAGGCTTTCGGTCTGCACCGCACACCTGAAGAAGCGGCCCTGCCACAGCCGTGAGCATGGACAGCTGTGACAGGCATCAGGGGAGGAGCTCGGCACGCTGGGACGTCAGGTCCTCAGCAGAAGACCTATGTGCCAGAAGGCACCTTCCAGCTTCCACAGCCAGACAGAGGAGAAGTTCCAGTGGAGCCCTGGGTCACTTGCCAGCCACATTAAAAAAAAAAAAAAATCAGCTTATATCCATTTGTTATGGATCTCTTAAACCCCGAGTGGCAGTCAAATCTCTAGAGAAAGCCTGAGGTCCCAGCTCACACAGGGCTGCAGCACAACCTAAGCTGTGATCCCACCCACAGGCATGACTATGCTCACCACACACCGCAGCCCGTGAGGCCGCACTTACGTGCAGGTCATGCAGCAGGCTTCTGGCAGCTGTTCCTCTCAATGTGACAAACATCCAACAAGCTAAGTGGCTCCCATAAATCTATACAACTTGAACTGCCAGACAACATTCACCTAAAGTGAATAGACTTGGAATCCATCTGCCAAATACTCAAGGGCTACTCAATCTACAAGAGCACAAGGGCCATGGACTGTAATTTTAAAAAGTTACAACATTCATTTGGAAAAACTAACAAACTAAATCCTTATGAACATTCATTTGCCTGCCTATGAATTGTTGGTTTCCTAGGATACAAACTCTGGAAAGCAACACTCACCATGTCTCTCTGCAGAAGGGAAAGTGGCAGCAGTGAGCACAGCCCCTGGTACACATGAAGTGCCCTGCACAGGCCACAGGGCCGTCTGCCCTGCAGTCATAAGCACCCAAGCATTTCCTCTTTCAAGATAAATAAACGCATAACTTTAGATGCTCATTTTATTAACAATATTTCTTTGGGTGCTGTGGAGTGAGGCCAGGACCTCGTGTACACCACACAAGTTCTCTACTAGCACAGCAACAGCCCAGCTCTGAACCTTTGTTTACAGTGACTATAACATGCTTCAGACAAGCACAAAGGAAAACCCCCTTTAAAATTTAATTTTGGTTCTCAATGCACTGGAAAAGAAGATCTGTACAGTCAAATGCTGAGTGCAGGCCTAAGAGGCTGTTAGTGGAAGCAGAAATAAGAAAGAGAATGAAGACAAACATCAAATGAACAACCGTGCTAAGCACCAGCTTGGGCGCACAGGCCTGGCCCGTGTAGCATTGGCTGGCGTTTCTCTCAGGTGCATTTGGCATCTGTAGTGGCTGAAATTGAAGACAAAGAAACCAACCAACCCAAAAACTTGAGGTTTACACAAAAATCCAAGGCCGATTTCCTCAATGCATGTAAGTCTAACAACCCAGGGCAAAGACAACATGGGCTCAGAAATCAGGACACCTAACCCCCACAGCATGTGACTCTCTGCTCTACAGAACAAACTATGGCACTGTATGCCCAGAAGCCAGCAATGGCTATGAGTGGCCCCCATGAGCACGGCCCCTCTGGGACACTGCCAGCACATGCTCTACACAATGCCCTCTGCGGGACACTGGTGCCAAACCTGCAGAGCTGCAGGAGACTCCTCCTCACAACACGTGGGATACTGAGAGACCCATCCTGTTCAAACCTCAGCCACACACCAAGGCCAGCCTATTTTGGACAATACACTGACACTCATCAAGATCAACATACAAAACCAGGCCAGCATGCTGGAGCGTGCAGCAGCTGGGCTCAGCATAGCTGGAATCATGAAGGGCCAGTGAAACCATCCTCAGGAACCAGTGAGCCCAGGAGAACTCAGCGAAGGCTCCTGAACAGCACCCAGCAGTTAATATAGCCTGAACCTGACCATCGCAGTTAGTGATGCACTAGCACCTGAGGGTCTAACACACGCCCCTGCTCCACACCGAAATTCCCCAAGCACCTTGATAAACTCACATGTGGAGGAAGAAGTATCATCATGGAGGGTGACACTCCCTCAAGGCACACACACCTAACCTCTATAATACTAAAACTGAGACTTCAGGAGCTAAATATCAATTCCCATGGAAGAGGAGACAGTAGGAGTTACTTCTGAGCCCCCACATCAGGAGGCCACAGGGCAAGGTCACAGACTCAGCCCATGTGCAGGCTGAAACCAGACACGATTCCCAGGAGAAGATTGAGAGAAGCTCCTACACAACACCTGCTTTGGAGCCAGATCTGCAGGAGGGATTTTTCCAACAAAACGTTCACAACCAAATATCTCTGCCAATCTCTGCTAAGGCTGCTTACTCACACAGCTCTGTATATTTCCCTGGGCACAGATCTGCAAAACTACTTCTGTCGGCACTCATAGTCTTAACAGAACAGTAGATCAGGTTAAAAGCAACCTATGGTTGTCCCTGTCTTTCCTACCGAAGAAAAAGAGCTCAACAACACACAAGCATAGATACTAATGAATAAAAAAAAAATTCAATTTAAAAACAAAACTTACCTTATAAAATTAATACCTCAATTTCACCCACAGTTTTACGTTACTTTGACATTTTAAAGGACATAAAAGCAGCTTGAAAGAAGTGTGAGCTATGCTACAAAAAACCTTCAATAAAAGCATTATTCACACAGCCTAATTGTAATTGGACTTGAGTGGCAGCAGTAATGACTTCCCTCACACACTAACACCCCCAAGGATCACAGACTGACAAGCTGGAGCGTGGATAAAAACACAATGCTCTGATGCTTTCAATTAAAAAAAAGCAGACATGGAGGTGGTGAAAAGGGTCTGGAAGTGGTGTCTGCATCTAAGGAGAGACCACCTACCCCTGCAAATCGTCTCTATGGGTCACAGTTATATTTCAAGCCATCCTTCAAGATGAACGTGATTTTAAGTTACTGTGTGCAGGCTAAAACCAGACTTCAGTAAAAATACACGAGTACTCTAGTAGTGAAGCTAGACATAGATTAGAAACGAGGTTCATGTTTGGCACCAAGAAACTTTAAGGAGGTAACAAAGCAAAATTGAGGAATATGCAACCCAAAAATCCCCACAAAAATCAAACTGAAATGTCCCTATCTTCCTTCTGTACAACACCTCAGCACTGAATAAGAGAGGAACAATCTACTTGGCCTTTAAGTTATTCACGCTCACCTCATCTCCGGGAGAAAGGTCTTCTTATAGGCATTCTCGATGTCCTGGAGATAGTCCGAGGTGACCTTCATTTCATGCGGCTAAACACAAGCAGAAAGATCAAACTGGCAACATTCCAACACCCTTGCACTTTTTCCCTGTGCACATGCAAAATGCCAAGACTCTGAAAGGCACTGCTTTCTTCTGAGGAGCTGAGCACTACGATGCAGTCTAGCACCAGCTGGAATGAGTCAAAGGACTGTGAGTCCCAGCTGGCCAGGTGAGCTCTGGCCCCACCTCCTCCATGGGCTCCACGAGAGCAGGGCCTGGGAGCAGCCCCCACTGTAAGGCACCTGTCTTTCCTATTACACTTGGCCAACTGCAGGCAGATATGGGGGAGCTCTCCTCACCCATTTGTCCCTGGCTTCTCCTCTCTGCTGCTGCTCTCCTCTCCTCCATTCTTCCCCTCAACACCTTGTCCCCTGCTCTAACTCTCACTCCCTTACCATCTAAGCCAAATTCAGAAAATTTAAATCCAAGTATACTCAAGTAGCAATCACCAGCATTTAAAGCTTCTTATAGCTTAGCAACGCCAAGGGCTGTCACACTGGCATTTCATCTTGCTGGCCTTCACAGCACGAGCCTCTCACAGACGTGCAGCGCTCCCTCACTTCCTCCTCCCTCCAGCTCTCCTGGAGAACATTAGCTCTTGGAGTCAGGAGCCCTCCCACCCTACCCCACACTCAGGCCTAGGACCCTGGAGTCCAGGGCAGGACACTCGAAAATCACTGTGGGAGGGAGGGAAGACCAAATGTCACTTACAATATGATGAAACCATTCCTCAACTACATTGTAGTGGTAGTTACCACAATTTAGTAAGTTGCTAGAAGTCACTGAGTCACCCCTAAACTGGGTGAATTTAATGGGCTATAAATTATAATTCAAAAAAAATTACTCAAAACAAAAAGGCCCATTGCCTAATGGCAGAGCATTTCCTGAATACCTGAAATTCCAAGAATGAGCTAGGCCAGACACAGGGACTGTAAGACTCACAAAGGCACTTTTACACTCTGTCACCCGCAGGGACCCACCCTGAGGGAATCCAGGGAATGGGAAGCCGCTGCACTTCCAACAAGGACCAGGGGAGGCGACTGCACATCTCTGTGCTCCCAGACAGCAGTGTGTGGGGGGCACGCAGTGTTACAAAAGGTAGCAGGGTCCGAGGAAGGGTAAATGTAGGTAGATCTCCAAGGGACTGCAGGGTCCCTAAACACATAACCACCACAGAAATGTGACCCACAAAGACTAGACAAAGTCCTAAGTCTCCTTGTCTCACAAGTTCAGAAGTGACTCTAAGGTATTCCCACCAATTATTCCCAGAGGTTCCCTGAGGAGACAACACAGAATGGAAGTGGGAACATGCGCACACTAACACCGTCTCCTTGGTAAAATGTCTCTTGTCTTCACACAGCTGAGTTCACAGTAGTCATCTAAGATGTTACTTGGGAGAAAGAATGTTGGATAGCTCAGATTTGATCCTCAGAATTCATTTTCTTTTCTTTTTTTTAATACTTAGATATTTAGTATTCTTTTTTTAAATAATAGATATTTAGAAATCCATCCACATACAGCATAGCAGCATGACTATCTTGTGACATTTTTTTGTCTTATTTTTCACTTACTACCCTTTAAAAAAGGGCAGTATGGTAATAGCTGGTATGTCATGACAAGAAGTACATATTTAGAAGACCAGAATGATAGGCATTTGGAGTGTGACCCTTCTATTACACTTTGTTAAATTCAGTGCAGTTGCTTGGTTCACAGGTATCAGCATATATAGTTAGTCAGGGTGAGAATCCTTCAACTTAACTGCAAGTTTCAAAAATCTCCTAATGTTTCTCAGGATCATTGTCTTACCCATCTAGTGTCAGAATTTGTTTTCACGTTTTATTAACAAAGTGGTTATACAGAAAACTCAGTATATGTGCTTTTAGTTTTATCAGTAAATATCAGTGTTAAAAGCAAAGGTGGACAGCTGGGGAGATAGCTCAGTGGCATAAGCCCCTGCCCAGCAAGCACAGGGTCCTGAGTTCAATCCCCAGGACAGCTGGGGAGATAGCTCAGCGGCATAAGCCCCTGCCCAGCAAGCACAGGGTGCTGAGTTCAATCCCCAGGACCCTAAAATAAATAAATAAATAAATAAATAAATAAATAAATAAATAAATAAATAGGGCTGGCCAAATAGCTCAGCAAATTAAAGCAGGTGTTCAATCCCCAGGCTTGCCATGCCAGCCCCGCCTCTACCCCTGGGGCACACTGAGCCAGCAACTGAGACTGGGTGTGGTGGTGCATGCTTGTAATCCCAGCTCTTGGGAGGCTGTAAATAGGTGGATCACTAGGAGTCCGATCTAGTAGTGAGACCCTGAACACCCTGTAGACCCTTCCCAAAAAAATACAAAAAAAAAAAAGCAAAGGTGGGAAAATTACTCCACTGGCAAATAAATACAACTTTCAAACTTGTAGTTTGTTCTTTTCCCACATAATGCTCCTCGGGGTCTGAATTATTCATCACACTCATGAGCAAACTCTTAAATATGAGCACTTTCTGAAAAGGCTTGAAGAGGGACTGCTGTACACCTCTTTTATGCTGTACCCGAGATGAGAGCTGCTCTTACAGGAAGCCTGCCATCTGGAAAGGCACTTCCTGGCACTCAGGGGCACCCGAGGACAAGAACGGCACCGAACGGAACAAGGCCAAAAAGATGTTGTTTCCACCAGGACAGTTCTGCAGCACAGAACTGAGCCAGCCCTGAGGGCCCACAGCATCTGCCAGTCTTGTAGTGTGGGCAAGCTCTACAGCAGCACAGCCTCTACGGATGTTTGTACCGGTCACCTACCTATAGAACAGCAAGTCTATCCCCGAAAGGACAGGGTGGCAGGACATGGGGAGACAAATGCATTACTGTTCTCTGTAGGAACTGTAGCAGGGAACAGGCGTGGTACCAGCAGCAAGAAAAAAAGCATCTCAGAAGCTGCTTTTCAGCTGGAGGAAAACAGACCACAGGCAGTCCAGTCCAGAAGTGAACCACCCACCTTGGATGAGCCATCAGGAGTCCTCCCCCTCCTCACAGGAGTGGCTTGCATGAGTGGGGACAACAGTGGGAGCAGGCAGCACTGGGAAAGCTGCTCCTCCCCAGAAGCAGTGTCAGGCTGAGCTCTGGGCTTCCAGGCCAACCACTGCCATGCCCTCTGCCTCTCATGATACCCACCTTTATTAGGCTACTGGAAACTAGAGCCCTGCATGACTTGTAACTGTACAGCCATGTTAAATATAATGAGCACATACAAGAGAATGCCGTATCACTGGACATGAAAGCCAACTTACGTCACCCTTCTCCTGGATTCGCCGCTGGACCTCTGGCACAGGTACATCGATGTAGACCACCACATGGGGAGGCAGGTACTCAGGGATGGTGAGTTTCTTCACCTCATTATAGTGGTCCACACCTGGAATGGGAGACACACTGGCATCAGACCCAGACAGGCTGCTTGCAAGTGCTCCCCCAGAAGAGAAGGCAAAGCTTTATGCAGTTCTGACCAAGGAAACAATCTGAAATCATGAGGTAAGAGGTGGAGCAGAAGCCTGCGTGGCACACAGGGCACAGCCACAGTGCTAGTGCATGCAGCAGGGCTGGGGCTTATGGAAGCTCACGCCATCAGTGGTGCGGTCCACCACTGTGTCTGTACATACAAAGGCCCAGGGAAGTGCTTGGCTCAGAGCAGCTATGACACCAGGATTCGACCTTGAGCGGACAGGACCCACAGCACAAACCCTGAGGAGAAAGGCACCCAGCAAGGCAAATGCCCCTCATCAAACACTAAACTGTGCAGAACGTCACTGCATCCTCCATAGATGCCACTGCCTGGCCCGGTGACAACACAACTCACACTGCTTCCGGATGTAGCCCTGGTTATACATTGCCTCCAGGAAGACAAAGTCACTGTAGATGGAGCGCTCCAAGACCACACCTTGTCCTGTTTAAACATAGGTAAACAACATTAAAAACCATAGATAAAAAGCACCATAACTAGTAACTTCATCTCAGAAATGGATAAAGTTATCATTTACAGTTCCACATCAATTATATTCAAAAGACCATATGTGTATTCATAAGTGGAAAATCATTTCCAAAAAAATCTTTTCAGTTCTGGTACCATTCTGTATCCCTCAGTCAGCTACCACAGCCTCCAGGGGAAGGGAAAGGCACCTCTGCTTTCCAATAAGCTACCTTCCCTCATCATACCCACCCCAGTCCTAGCTCACCCCAGTCCCATATGTTGGTTAGACTCCAGCATGGTCTAGGACTCCTCCAGTCCACCACATGCAGCCTGGGTCCTCTCACCCTCATGTACCCCACTGAACACTTCCCAGCCCCCAGGCACCTCCCATCTCCATGCACCTCCCACCCATCCTTCCTCCACTGCCTTCACCCTTGTACAGCTCCTAGCTCCAAATTGGGCCCTGTGCTCAAGCCCCTTGAAGGCTGTGTCCTACTTCAGCAGACCCCATGGACTCTGCGGGGCTCTCAAGGTTCAAATGTCTCTCCTGCCCTACTTCTCTGACCCCATTTCCAGCCTGGTCTCAGGGGATCCCTTGACAAGACTCACTGCTCAGGACATAAATTTCTTACACTTAGCCTCCTGGCCCTGGGCAAGTCTCCTAAACCCTCTCATCTTGAAAAGCCAACCCCAGTCCTGTCCCTCCATAGAGCACCCACCATTCACTCACTACCTGCGATGACTGCTTCCATGTTCAGCTTTTATCTACCCACTAAAATAAAAGCCACCTCCCAGGTTCCTGGAATGGGTCCAGCACATAATCACCATTCATTAATACTTAATAAATAATATAGCATAAAAGAAAACAAAACAGTTTCACTTAATAAGCAAACATCTATTTAGTATTTTTAAAGTGCATAGTCAGAGAATCAGGTGAAGAACGCTTCAAAAAGAAACTGGAGTGGCCAGAATGCCAGCATTGCACCCAAGCAACTGCACAGGATCCTGTGGCAGGGGCTGCCTGGTACAAAACTCCAACAGGCAGGACACAGACCACACATTTCTCCAGAAGCAACACATAATACTCAAGGAAGAAAGAAGAATCACACAGAAAACATGGGAGACCTCATAAAGTGCCTGCACAGATGTTCAGCCAAGAGGACAGAAGGCGAGGGAAGGTAGGAGTTCCGCTGCCAGTGAACCCCCCAGGGCCAGCTCTCCGACAGCAGCCAAGCATCACTGTGTGCACATGCTCCTGGGGGGCTCCGATGACACCCTATGGCCACCAAGCTATACAGAGTGGACACAAATCTCTGTCTCTCCCACACACAGGCATTGCTATTGGTGTCTACCTATGACTTCACAAGCACCATGGCATGCTGGCTTTGGCCAGGATGCCCACAGGACTGAAGCAGCCCCTGCCAGCTTGTCTGACCTTGAGTGTACATGCAGAGCCTGTACTGCTGCCCTCTGTCCACCTCTCTTCACTCCCAACTTTGTTTTCAGGTCCTTGCTGTTTTTCTCCCAGGGTCTGAGTGTGGCCTGCCCAAAAGTACAGCTCTTGCTGTAGCTTTGCACCCAGGCCACGCAACCTGTGTACTCTGTCTCTCTACTCTGTTACCTTTTCAAGTCCTAACTCATCTGCTTCTCAGGGGGCACCATGCCAAGCTCTCAGCTCTGTGGGACAATCCTAGCCTGTTGTCATGTGTCTACAAATGCCCCACACATTCCCTTCACAGTGGGACGCTACTTGCTCTCAGCCCTTTCCATGTCCTCACCTTCCTCTACTATGACACATTTGATTTATATGCTTAACAAGTGGCATACAAACTTCACAGGACCCAAACATCTCACTCCTGTATATATTAAAGTGTTCATTATTTAGTCTGAAACAACAATAACATGGATTCTGAGACCTGTATGATCTTATTGAAATGAGGGAACAAACCTCAAGAACCCTTACAAGGGGAAATGGCTCAAGAGAATAAATGTTTCCCTGGCAAGCGCAAGGCCTGAGTTCAATCCACGGTTCCGCAAAAAGAGACAGAGAAAAAAAAAAAGAACCCTTACAGAACTGCTCTACTTATGGCAATTTCAAATGACTGAATTCTACAATAGGATTGAGCTCAAACACAAGATAGGCAGCTGAGCCTGTGCTCACCTGTGCTCAGCAGGTGCTCCAGGGCATCCGCATACTGCACGAGGCGATTGCAGTACAGCCAAGACTGCAGGCGGTAGCTGTTGCCATCATTGCTTTGTGGGTTATCATAAAACTTCTCCAGACTACAACTGCCAGTGAGCTCCTCATCCAAGGGTTTTCCATCTCCTGAGATGCTGGATATGTAATGGATCCCCGCTTCTGGAAAGTGCTTCATGCCTGAGGAAAGAGTGCTAAGTGAAGCGCAAGTGGGATGGCCGCCTGTTGCAGGCAGCCCGCTCACAGCCATGACTCAGTAATGACACGTGCTAGAGTGCTGAAGGACCTGGGGCCCTTGTATCAACTCCTTCTGAGCTGGCAGCATCTGACAACCATGGAAGCCCACTGTGCATGCAGCAGCTGCTGTCAAATGCCACAGAACGGAGTAAACAAAGCCCACCCAGGAGGACTTGGGAGGGGACTCTGCTGGCCAGCTGGCTAACAGCGGCTTGACTGCCCCCCACCTGCTGGTTGCCCAAAGAACTGAGGGCAAAGCTTAGTCTGTGTTGGGGATGCTCACAAAGCCCACCTACAACGCCGCCATGGAAATATCCTGCTTACAATGACCCAGTCAATTTAGACTGACATGGAGCATGATCCCTCCCCCAACTTGGTACCATACTGTATGACATAAACCCATACCTAGACTCTCTGCTATTGTTTTTGCGACCCTGCCCTTCCCAGTACATAAGTTGCCATCTACAGTTATCACTTTGCTTCCTTTTGTCAGTTTTCTGGATGCCTTGTCACCAAGAAGGTTCGCCAAAGCCCCATACCGCAACTTGCACTGTGCGCTGGTATGAATTCGTCCCTGCAAGACAACATCACACAACACATTCTGGTTACTGAAGGCACTAGGAAATACTAGGTAAAAATTTCAAGAAACCTTCAGTGAATGCAATCATTACATACTGAAGACATATTCTAGTAAATACGAAAACTTAAAAATAATCTTAGGATAAGCAAGTACAGCTTACTTACAAAGAAATTAAGTATGCCAAAAACTGCATTAAAATGCTTGACATAGCTTTAAAAAGCAAAGAGAAACTATTAACAAGAGGCAAATATTGGGGCTGATCAAACAGCTCAGGGGATTAAAATGCCTGCAAGCAGGCACAGGGGCTGGCAGGGACTGGCTGGGCCTGCCATGCTGGCCCCCCACCCCACCCCAGGGCACACTGAGATGCAAATGAAACTGGGCATGGTGGTGAATCCTGTAATCCCAGCTCCTGGGAGGTTGTAAACAGGCGGATCACTAGGCGTCCCATCTAGTAGTGAGACCCTGAACATCCTGCAGACCCTTCCCTAAAATACCAAAAAAAATAAAAGAGAGAGGGAAGCAAATATTTATCAAACAAATTGTTTTTAAAAGGTGCTGCACAGTGGTGTGAAAAGACCACACACTTCCTAATAAGCTACACTGGAGGGTGTGGGGCCTGCAGCAAGAGCCAACTGCAAGGGAATCTGAGCAAAGACCAACCTCCAGGTGCTCAATACAAAGTAACCAAATTCTTTCTGTTATTGATTTACTTGACTACTGAAGAAATGAACAGATTGCAAAAAATAATGAAAAGCAACAACTGCCTTTAAAAATGGGCTAAAGATCTAAATAGACCTCATGGCAGATGATGTGCAGATGGCAAACAGAACAGGAAAAGGTGTTCACCACCACTGTCATCTGGAAGCCAGTGAAAAACAACGGAAGGGTGCCTCTACACACTTGTTAGAATGGCTACAGAGCCAGAGAACCAGCACCACCAGATGCTGGCTGGGAGGCCGAGCAGCAGTGATGTCCCGGGCTGCAGAGGGGAAAGCAAGTGGTAGTCACTACACAAGACCCCTGGCCGCTACCTACCGAGCTACAGCCTTACCGTATGATCCAGTAATCACACCCATCGGTATAAAATGCATTTCCACAAGGAAATCTGCACTAATTACACATCATTGCTTCAAACTGGCAACAACTACTTGCCTTTCAGTACCTGAATGGTTAAATGATGGTGTAGCCACACAATCAAGTAGTACTCAGGGGTAAAAAAGAAATGACAATAAGCTATGAAGAGAGGAGGGAATCTCAAAAGGAAATTTCTAAGTGACACAAGCAGTCTGAAGGGCAACACACCATTTAGATCCAACACGTGACATTCTAGAAGAGTCAAAATGATTGAAATGGTAGAGCTTAGTAGCTGTCTGGGGTTGACAGAATAAAGGAAAGATTTCGACACTGGAATCTTTAGGGCAGTGCAAAACTATTTGCTATGGTACTATAAATGTGGTGTCATACCATTATGCCTGTCAAAATTCACCGGGCTTCATGAAGAATGAATCCAATATGTGCAAGTGTATAAAAGCCTATTTTGATCAAAGGACCCCAGGATGAATGCAGAATGTGACAAAACAACCCAACTATGTTGCAGACATACAAAACGTCACTGAAGAAGTAGGGAAAAGCACTTCTTTAATAAACTACTGAAGTCTTCGACAAAACTTCTACCCTGGATCCCATTCTTATGCTGTCCAGAACCACAGAGAATAACTCATTTTCAGAGACACATTTTCTATTCTCAAACCACAGGTCTACAACACCTGCTCCATCTCATTTTTCCTCTATGCTTCATGTACTACTACTGGCAGGTCTACACAATGTAGTTAGCCCTCTTCTGGGGCTTTTACTTTCATTTAAACTCCGGGAGACAGGTATTAAAGAAATAAACACATTTTTCGCTTTTAAATTTTGGATTATTTCCTAGCACACTCAAGCGAGCTTTAAATAAGACCAATACACTCTTACGTTCAAAATAAAAATCTTTTGTGGAGGCCAAGGGCCTTTATATTCCTAACACCACGTAGTTAGTTGCAGCTACTCACTAGCCACTGTCACAAGAGCGTCTTAAATGCTTCCTCCCGGGTTTCCCGTGCTCCTCTCCGCATCTAACGTCATCTTTCTGTCTCTACCATGGGAAGCTGTAATCCTCCTACATCTAAGCCCAGTGTCTCTTCTGTTAATGCTCAACTTCACATCACCTCAGCGCCTGGCAAGTTCTGAACACGCTTGAGAAGGGAGCCGAGCGATTCGCGTGCGCGAGAGGGACACCAGACCGTCCTGGGCGCCTAGCTCAGCCATCGCCCTAAGCGCAGTATCTACAAACTACTGCAGTCCTCCAGCCTGCAGCCAGGCGAGCGACCAGCCTGCAGCCTGGCGCAGCTCGCGGAGCCCCCGAGGTCTGGCCACGACGGGGAGGCCGACAATCCCCCGGCGGTATGGGCACTCTGAACGCCTGAGTCCCGGACCCGACTGGGAAGGGGCCCGCCGACGGGAGGACAGGCCCGCCGCCCGCGTTCTCCTCACCACTCGCAGGGCACCAGCCACGAGGCCGCCCACAGACGCGCACGCCGGGGCCAGGGTCAGCAGCCTCAAGGCCATATCTACGCCGTTGGTCCAGGCTCAAGGACCCAGGGACGCGACCGCGATGGGACCTCTCCTGCGACCGGCGCCGCCCTGACGTCACGTCCGGGGTGCCCGCGGCGCCTGTCCTGGTGTTGGCGGCGCGGCGCCGCCCCACCCGGGTTTCTTTCAGCGGGCTGCGGCTCTTCGTGTTCCTCGAGGTTTTTCTTCCATTCAGCCCGCGATTTTTCCAAGTTTCAGAATGATCACAGAATTGTAGAACAGCGGGGATGCAGTTTTAACGACTGAGGCTGACTCCATGTCTGATTCTCTAACTGAAGAATTACTGCTAGTTAAAAACACAGATTCATAGGCCCGCGTGGAGGAGCTCTGGCTTAGTCCCTCCCTGGCACTGGAGAAGAAGTACAGATTCCCACACTCAGTACTGAGGTCCGCTCCTTTAGATATCAGCTAACTGTCAAGCCAGGAGGGCACGATGGGAGAAGTACTGTCATGCTCCTAGGCTTTGAGGGCCCAGAACCTCCCCCTCGTCCTTTCTAGCTGTTATTCCTCTAAAGCCTCAGGCACTCGCAGGGGCTTTGGAAGGTGACTGGATTGTAGTGCCTTGCATCTGACTTGCTGTTAGTGATACAGGGAGAAAAACTGATCTCGGGTGGGTGACCTGCAAGTGATACAGGGAACCTCCAAGTGACATAGGAAAAATGATCTCCTGACCTGACATGTTGAGTTCGTGTTCTCTAAAACTGAAGAATGAATTTTAGGAACAAACGGAGGTTATGAGCAGAATATATTTATTGAGGGAAAGACAGCTCCTGTCTTGAGAGAGGGATGGGGGTAGGGTGGGGGGCTGAGCGGGTAGTTCCCTAGGAAGCTGTCTCTTCCTGGGACTTTTATAGTGTAAAACCTTACAGGGCTAAGATGGAGAGAATGGGAACTCGCTTAGGTGGATGAGAAGTGGGACAAAACTATGGTCAATCAATGGGATTACAAGCACCATTGCTCAGGTAAAATTGATCAGGCCCAGGACCAAATGGGGTAGCGAGTCTCGTAGCAAGGAGGCATGGATGTAAAACAGGACCTTCTCTGGTGTCCTTTAGACCATGATTCTTCCTGAGTAATGGTCAGTCTGGATGCCAGGCTT
Source organism: Ctenomys sociabilis (assembly GCA_004027165.1). Taxonomy (NCBI): domain Eukaryota; kingdom Metazoa; phylum Chordata; class Mammalia; order Rodentia; family Ctenomyidae; genus Ctenomys; species Ctenomys sociabilis. Next base: position 4,502 of record PVKA01017275.1, on the reverse strand, counting down.
CAGGTTTGATTTACAGCGGGAGCATCCCTCCCTCCCACAGTTGTAAGGCGTCTGGCTGCTGTTCTTTCCTTAGAGGGCCCTGACCCTGTCTGACTGCCTACAATACTTCTATGTAACTCAGGCTGCCTGCAAATTGACAATACAATACTTACAGCAAAACATGCACAGGATCTGTGCTGAGACAACAAAACTGATGTAGAAAATCAAAGGAAACATCAAGAGTTGGAAATGTCTGCTGCGTTCCTGAATTGGACAAAAACTGGCAATGCCAGTTATTCTCACATTGATCTGTAGGTTAACGAAATTCCTGTCAAGACCTCAGGAAGCATTTTATTGACACAAACAAGCTTATTCTAAAATGTATGTGGAAATGTAAAGGCCCTAGATTAGCATCATTTTGAAAAAGAGGAATATAGTTGGAGGATCCATTCTTCCAGTGTTGAGGTTTATCACACATGGTTAATCCAGAACTTGTGATGGTGATGCAGGTTGTGGTGTTGATAGATGCAAAGGTCAATGAAAAAGAACACAGGAGCCAGAAATGGACCCACACAGATATTCTCAATGGGTATCTGACTGCCCTGCAAATGCAGTTCTACAGAAGACAGTATTAAAGCAATGGATGGCCATGGTGGAAACGAACCTCGACATTAACTTCACACCTCAATATTTCACTCAAAATGGGTTGTAGACTTAAATTTAAAATCTGTAAAACTTTTAGGAAAAATTAGGGTAAAGACTTTGGATTTGGGAAAGAATTAAGATAACATCAAAAGCGTAATTCATAAGAGGAAAAATTGGTAAATGGAACCTCATGAAAATCAAAACCCCTTACTCTGTGACAGATCATTTTAAGAGGATAAAAAGACAAGCTGCAGACATGCAGGAGAGGCCTGCAGGCCACAGGTCTGATGAAGGACTTTTACCTGGAACACAAAGTGGACTCTAAGAATCAAACCATCTATTTCAGAATGGGTAAAAGACATGAACAGAAATTTCACTGAAGAGGACATCTTATGGTAAATAAGCACCTGAGGCCATGGCTAACTTCATTAGCCACTAGGAAAATGCTGAAGTCCTTAATGAGCTAGTACCGCAACCTAACAGAAGCTCTAAAATGGAGCAACATAAAGATAGCATTGAGTTCTGGGAGGGACACAGAAATGCCAGTTTACCTGTGTATGTCTGGTGAGAATGTAAGTGGTAGAGCTACTGGAGTACAGACTTTGCTAGCTCCCTTTAAAACCAAAAATTGATTCACCATATAAAAATTGATATCCTGAAGTTATCCCTCTGGGCATTCAGCCCAGAGAAGTGAGAATGTAGGCCATGGAGAAGCGTCGACATCACTGTTCCCAGCATCTTCATTCCTGCCAGTTGAGTACCAGAAGCCACCCGTGCGCTCAACAGATGAGTGGATTCCCAAACCAAGTCACAGACACACCGTGGAATACTGCTCAGCCCTGAAAAAGAGGAGACAATTGACAGGTAATGCCTCAGATGGATTGGAAGGGAATTGTGGGGAATGGAAAAAAGCCAATCTGAAAAGGTTAATATAGCATGGCTTGTATATTTAATATCCTTAAATGGCAAAGTTCTAGAGAACAAATTAGTGGCTGCTGGAGGCTAGGGAGGAGGGAATGTAGCTACAATCAGGGGGATGAGAGTGCTGCCTGCCTCTGACACGCCTGAGGTGCTTCTTGCACGTGTGGTGTGTTGCTTGGAGCTGTGTACACACTGACACAAATGAGTGCATGTGTAGTTGTGGGAGCTGAGTAAAGTCCTGCATGTTGTGCCTGAGTTGACTTCCTGGTGTTGCCCCTGCCCCTGCATAGGCAAGGTGGTGCTGCCGGGGGAACAGCAAGGTGGGCACACAGGCCCACCATGCATAGATTGCCACCTCTTGCTGTAAGTCTGTAATTATTCCCCAAAGAAGTCTTAAAAGTTGTATTACATGTGCCAACTTTTACAAAAGAGGGGGGAAAGATACAATTTAAAATTTAAGACTATTTGCACTAGAATTTATCATTAACAATTTAAATATCAAAAAATGTGGAAAAACTCCTACATCAAAACATAATACAAAATAATATTGAGGTATAGAACATGAAGGATTATACAAGAAGAGAAGGACATGTCTTATTTTCGAATGAAAATTCTCAACATTGTTGAGATGACATTGATCTGCTGATCGACCTATAGATCCAGAACACTCCCAATAAAACCCCATCAAGCTGTTCTTTTGTTGACAAGCAGGTGCTAGAATGTGTATCTGTCCAGGAGGAGCTAAGAGCAGCCAAGGTGCCTGGACTGAACATGATGCACAGTAAGCCAACAGACATGGGGAGCCGTGTGCTGGCCATCACGTAGCCCTGCGCAAGAATGGGCAGGTAGCCCCTGGACTGGGGTGGAGCCACACACATAGGAGCCACACCCACGAATCACTTGGTCTCTGAAAAGGGTGATGTCGCAGAGGGAAAGTGTGAGCTCTTCAGGGACCAGCGAGTGGGCACTGAATCAATGTGGGGTCCATGGAAAGCAAATGGAGTGTCTCCTACCAAAAATTTCAGATGGTGTCTTAGCTACTTTTCTCATTGCTGAAGCCAAATACCCAATGCCCAAAGTTCAAGGAGGAAAGGTTTATTTAGCTCACAGTTTGTAGAGGTTTCAGCCCATAATCAGTGGCTCCAAGGCATGGGAGCATCAGAAGAGAAGCAGTTCATGTCGGGCAGAAGGGAGCAAAACAAAACAAGGCATGATCATGGTCAGGCAATCCCTCATGTATTATCCAGGTGCTTAAAGCAGGTCCACTCACACCCTCAATCCTAGCACCCTCAAGCTAGGATTGCGCCACGGACTAGTCTCAGCCTCACACTCCCTAGATCCAGCCACCTCTGAAAAAGCCCCACCTATGAGGCTAGGGGGGACACTGAGGCATAAGCTGTAACAGACGGATTGCAGATTTAAACACAAAAGAGTGAAACAGCAGCACTTCTAGCATGAAACAGGAGAATGCCTTTGTGACCTCTGGGGAGGCAGATATTCCCTAAGTGGAAAATCCATAATCACAGAGGTGGAAGATGGACATGTTGGACATCAAAATAGAGGGACTTCGCTTCATCAAAAGACAGCATTACGAGAATGAAAGACAAGCCTGCCTGTGGAACAATTTTGCATAAATAAAGCCATCAGGGGGCTTAATAAGAAACCGTACATGTGAAGAGAAGATGTAAACAGGCACTTCGAAAGGGGACATTCAAAGGACAACAGGCCACCAAATGTGGAAAAGGTGCTCAGCATCACTTTTTACTGGGGGAAACCAAATTAAAGTCAACACATACAACCACAACCCAGAGCCACAATGGCTAAATGTGAACAGTGATGGTACTCAGTGTTGGTAAGGTTGTGGAACTACTGGGCTCTCCCGCACTGGTCAAGTGGTACATGCACTTTGGATGACAGTTTTGCAGCTTCTGCTGACCCTCACTGTACATCTATCTTCTGTTATAGTGATTATAGACAGAGCCAAGAAGCTAGAGAGAAGCCTGTAATTCCTGATCCACGTGGGAACTTGTTTCACGAGTATGGTCCTTTCCCCAAAACAGATGAAAGATTTTATTGTGGACAGTTCTGTAGTTTTCTTGGATTTCATTTAAAATGTGAAGTGCATCTATCTGTATCTGTAGCAAATCTTGTACCAACATAAGTCAGTTTCTAGGATATGTAACTGTCCTACTGCAGAGCTTGACCCAAGCCCAAGGCCTTTCTCAAGGCATCCTTAAATTCTTTATTCCTCAGGCAGTAGATCAAAGGGTTGATCATGGGTGTGAGGACAGTGTACACTGCAGAAATGAGCTTGTTGGAGCTCCGAGAGTCGATGGCCTGGGGCCGGACATACATGAAGATCATGGCCACGTAGAAGATGGTGACAACAGTGAGGTGGGAGGCGCAGGTGGAGAAGGCTCTCCAACGGCCCGTGGCCGAGCGGATGCGAAGCACAGCCAGGCTGATGTGTCCGTAGGAGAGAATGGTGGCCAGCAGCGGGAACACCAGGATGAGGAAGGCCAGGATGAAGTCCACCAGCTCTGCGGTGGAGAAGTCCATGCAGGCCAGCTTGAGGATGGGAGAAATGTCACAGAAGAAGTGGTTCAAGACATTGGAGCCACAGAATGTGGCACTGGAGATGAAGTAGACCTTGATCACAGAGATGGTGAAGCCACTGGCAAAGGAGAAGATCACGAGCTGCACGCACAGCCCCGTGGTCATGATGACTTGGTAGCGCAGTGGATGGCAGATGGCCACATAGCGGTCATAGGCCATGGAGGCGAGGAGCACACACTCAGTGCACACCAAGGAGCTGAAGAAGTAGAGCTGAGTCATGCAGCCCACAAAAGAGATGCGCTTGTGCTGCAGGAGGAAGCCACCCAGCATCTTAGGGATGATGTCAGACACATACCAGACCTCTAGGAAGGACAGGGTGCCCAGAAAGTAGTACATGGGCC
>PVKA01017274.1:31502-46231 GCA_004027165.1 Ctenomys sociabilis | reverse complement strand
GGGCGGGATGGAGCAGGATGGCTCGGGCCTTGAATTTTCATAGGGTTTATTTCCCATCCTTTGGCTCTCAAATGCTGTACTAACAAATCCAAGGAGATTGCCACCTCTTGTTTACTAGGTCCAATCATCATCACATCATCAATGTAATGGACCAGGATGATATCTTGAGGAAGAGAAAAGCGATCAAGGTGCCTATGAACTGAGTTGTGACACAGGGCAGGAGAATTAATATACCCTAGTGTTAAGACAGTGAAGGTATATTGCTGATCTTGCCAGCTGAAAGCAAATTGTTTCTGATGGTCATTATGGAAAGGCATGGAGAAGAATGCATTTGCCAAATCAACAGCTGCAGACTAACTAGTAGATGTGTTAATCTGCTCAAACAAAGAAACCATATCTGCAACTGCAGCTGCAATTGGAGTCACCACTTGACTTAGTTTATGGTAATCTACCATCATTCTCCAAGACCCATCTGTCTTTTTGCAGGTCAAATGGGAGACTTACATGGAGATATGATGGGGGCCACCATCCCTGCATCCTTCAAGTCCTTGATGGTGGTGTTAATCTCTGCAATCCCTCCAGGAATGCGGTACTGCTTTTGGATCACTATTTTACAAGCAAGTGGTAAGTCTAATGGCTTCCATTTTGCTTGTCCAACCATAGTAGCCCACATATGACAGATTAGGGAACCAATACAAGGATTCTACCAAATACTAAGTAATCTATCCTGATCATACATTCTGAAACGGGGGAAATGACTACAAGATGGATTTGAGAGCATATTAATCCCAATGTGAGTCAGATCTTTGCTAAAACTCCATTGATCACTGACCTCCATAGCCCCCTTCTCTTCTGGAGGGCCACTAGAGTGTTTCAGATCCCCTGGTATCAGTGTCAGTTCATAAGTCCCAAAATGTCTGATCATCTCCCTTTCCCCAGTGTGCAGTCACTCAGGCAAAAGGCCTTCGGTCCATCTGGGGAAGGATGGAAGAAAAAGCGACTATACAAATTTGGGGGGCATTAAGATCCTTAACCAAGGAGACCTGGCCTCCCCATTATGCAAGGGGTTCTGGAACTGTAAACCAGCTCAAATCTGGAAACTAGTTGAGAGGCCATGATTGCCTATTTCCACGATTTGAAGTAGGTCTCTATTCTTTTCCCTTTAAATTTTTTTGATTATATAAATCTAGCAAAAATTCTGTAGGCTTCCCATCTGTTTCACTTTGGGAACACCATGGCTAATCAGCAATGCCACAGGTCTGCGCATGTCATATTATTCTGCCCATTGCACTGCTTCTGCTGTCCGTTAAGGTAAGAATGGGAACCCTGCCTTTGATGATTAAGTGCTGCCACTTGACCTCTGCTAATCCAAGATTCAATCAAGACCATTGCCCTTAAATTTCCTAATTGGTTAACTGTGGTTCCCACTGTAAGTTTAGGCAGGGAGAAAAGAGCAATGATAGGGCTCTTCAAGGATGCTGGTGCACTCGTCACAAATCTGTTTCTTAAGGTATTAGTGAAGGGTATGTTTTGGTATCATCCAAATGTGGAGGATTGGTTTAACATGACAAATCCACTCCAACATTTCCATTTGCCTAAGCCTCTGAATCCCCTCCTCAACAGTAAACCATGGAATAGCAGGCATCTCTAACTTATTCACAGTGGGCCATCTTTTGAGCCACACTTCTGTCAACCAGCCAAATAAACTATTAACACCTTTATTTATTTTTTCTGTATTTTACGGAAGGGTCTACAGGGTGTTCAGGGTCTCACTACTAGATCAGACTCGTAGTTATTCTCCTGTTTACAGCCTCCCAAGTGCTGGGACTACAGGCATGTGCCACCATGCCCAGTCTCAATCGCTGTCTCAGTGTGCCCCAGGGGTGGGGCTGGCATGGCAGGTCTTGGGATCAAACCTCCACCCTTGCACCTGCTTGCAGGTGCTTTAGTCCACTGAGCTATTTGGTTATCCCTTTAACACCTTTCTTTACTCTGAGCTGCAGCATTAAATTCAGAATCCCTCCCTACAGGCACATAGGAACAAATTCAGCCCGATCCAGGTGTATGTTTTTGCCACCATTATCCCATACTCATAAAATCCATTCCCAAGCTTGCTCATTAGGCCTCTGCTTGCAAGAGTTAGAAAACTCAAGTAGCTCTTTGGGAAAATAATGACTCTCCTCATGGATCACATTATGTACCTCACCCTTAGCCACCTTGTGAGAGTTAAGCCTGGTTATGGGCCTAGAGGCAAAAAAGGATTGTGAAGATGGGGCCTGAGGAGTCTCAGAATTACCCTGTTTGGTCAAGAAAGGCCAATCTAGTTTCTCCAGATACATTAGGAGACACTAATACTGCAGGGAGTGAGGGTGATGCCTCTGCCATAGTGGGTCGGGAAATTTCTTCAGACAACAATCTCGTTAGCATCCAAGAATTCGACATCCTCAGCCTCCTCAGGAGCCTCCCACACATCTCCATCCCAGTTTGTGGGATCCCACTCTTTCTACCAGTGCCCTCACCTTTGCTTCAGATACTCTTCAAGGCTGAGCATTAAATTTATGTTGCAGTTCAGACAAGTGAAGTATGAGGGCCTGTGTTTGGAGTTCCACAATCTTAGCTTTGTGGCCAAAAGAGGGTATTATCTTTCAGGACACGCTGAGAAACTTAAATTTCTTATTAAATCTTTGAGCTTCTTATTCTCACTCAGAAGTCTATCTAGTGAGGCTCAGACCAACTAGCCAGCATTATTATATTCCTTATTCTGCCAAAGAAATTCAAAATTTCTACGTACGGCATCGGTAAATTTCCGACATCTCACAAGTGGTGAATTAGGATAATCCTATGGATCTAAGTGGCATATTAGTTTAAACAGCTCATGCCAAGGTTTATCAATATATAGCTTGAGATCAGAAGAGACCATGGTGTCTTTAGTTCTCATCAAATCACTGAACCAACACCAAGAACTCCTACAACCATTAAAAATGCCACTATTATATTCTGTTCCTCTAGAGCCACTGCTAGTACCAAAATCAGTCTCAGTTACTCTTGCTGCTGGGACAAATGTGCAACACACAAAATGAAGGAGGGAAAGGTTTATTTAGCTCATGGTTACTGGAGGTTTCAGTCCATACTTACCTGACTCCATCCCAATTTGCGGGATCCCATAGAGAAGAGCCTTTCATGCGGCAAACAGCAATAGAGAAAAGAGAGTAGCAGCAGCTCAGGCAGCTTCTAGCCTCTTTCCTGTCCTTACATTGTAGCGCAAATCACCTGGCCCAGGTTAGTGCATATACACACCCACAATAATTAATCACAATCTCCAGGAGCCACCCCATGACTTCAGGAGGCTGTGGGGACACCTGTACACAAACCATAACACTTTCTCTTTCACAGTATCCATTGTACCTTTCAGATCCTAAAGAAAGTAGGAAATGCATAAGATATATACCTTGGATAATTGTGTTACTCATTTCTGCTGGTTTATTGAAAGGGGCAGTTAATGATCTTTTTAATTTTTTTATAACTTTCTGACCAGTTTTACAGGCTTATATCTGGTAATTTGAACAACTAGCTTGAAAACAATAATATGCAATATAACAACGGTTGGCTCCTTCAGGCCAAGGTTCTTGCAGATGGCTAGATGGAGACATCAGCCCCCGCTTGACCTGCCCTTTTCCTGTCAGAGACAAGATGTATGCGGAGCATGTTGTGGGCCAAGCTTCCTGCTGCTGACCTGCCAGCTGCTTCACTGCGTTGCTCACCTCATGAAGCCGCTGATAACATTCGTCCTTGGGGATCCCAGCACCCACAAGGGTACCCAGTGTGTCCACATAGTGGAGAAATACAGATACACACACCTTTCTACAGGAGAACTTCTTTGTGATGAAAGGAATAACCCAGAGTCACAGTATGGTGAACTCGCTGGAAAGTAAATTAAAGAAGATTGTGCCAGTTGAGATAATCATCAGTTTATTGAAGAGAGAAATGAATCAAACAATGGCTACCACTTCCCAGAAGAATAAATTCTTGATTGATAGATTTCCAAGAAATCAAAATAATCCTTGTAGTGGTTGATACATTGTATCAACTTGGCCGGATGACTCTGGCGCAGTTCTGGCGCAGTTCCGGCTGGTGGGGGTCCCGCCCTGGAGCACAACTGGTTCTGCCCCAGAGTGACTCAGCACAAAGAGACCATATGAAGGGGCTGAGGAAATGCAGCTCCTGCCACCTCGTCCGAGGAACTTCAGTCTGCGTTTGGCTTGGCCTTGATCGCCTGGCTTGCAGCGCAGACTCCTCGGCCCCCGCTTGGATCCTTCGCTTGTGTTGTAGACTCTTAAGCGTCCATCACAGACTCTTCAGTCTTCCATTGCAGACACATTAACTGACGAATACAGACTTGCGTGGAGCACAGCAGTGAGCTTCAGACCTTGGGACTGAATTCTTCAGTCTGGGATGCGCAGACGCCCTCTGCATGCTCCCTCTTCTGACTCCAGCTGACTGTCGCAAGCCAGTCTTGTAATTCCTTATACATTGTATGTCTTGTGTTAATATCTATTCCTAGTATCTGCTCTTCTAAGTAAAACCTTGACCAATGCAGAAAATTGTACCAGGGGTGGTGTCAGGAAGCAAGAATTTTGCTGGTGGATCGCTAGGAGTAAGGGTGAGTGGTACCAGTCCCAGTCCCATCCATTGATTTCTGAACCCACGAATCCTGGCTGTGGGAGACACAGTGCCATGCAGAGGGCGCTGAGTCAAAGCTCATACAGCCTTCTAAGGTACCTTGTCCTAGCCTTCCTCATTTTGAGTGTTGGGTACTTGTCCCAGCAAGGAGGTAAGAGTAACTAATACAGCCTTATTATGATGTAATTGGAGGGTGCAGGGCAAGGATCACACCTAATGATCGTGTGCCTTTTGCTCTTTTACATGGTGTTGTTTATGATCAAACTTATCAACACAATTTGTAGAAGTAGAGCCTTGAAATGCATGTGCTAGGTTTATGCGGAAGTGATTCAGTTCTCACCTTAGACGCAATTCAGGTTTTTTGCTTGTTTCTAGCTAAATACAGGGTTAGAGTAAAATTATTGAAGGCCATCTAGTGGTTAGATTTCCCATTTGTATTTTATTTTCTGGAATACCTTTTCATAGTTATTTGTTTAAGAAGATTTAAAAATCATTGCACTTTGATCAGAAAATAATAAATATATCTTATAATGTTCAAAAACAATAGCAATTGTTCAATTCCTATCATTTTGTTTCTGTATGATTTCTAATGTTTTATTTACTAATTTTTATATTGCCTTTTAAAAACTCTCTCAGTATAGGGAACATCCCTAATATGAAAATCCAAGAATAAAATACTCGAAAACCTAAAACTTTCTGAATTTTTGTGCAAAGCCAACATGGAAAATTCATGAAACCTCATGTAATGGGTAGTCAAAATGCTGGATCCCTGGTAACTCAACATTCAGGAGACTGAAGTACAAAGATTGCCATGACTTGGGGTCAGTCTTGGCTATATAGAGTTCAAGACAAACCTGGACTACATAGTGATACCCTGTGTCAAACAGAACAGACATGCACACACACACACACACACACACACACACACACCCCAAAAAGAATCACTAATGGAATAATACCCAAAACAAAAATGACACAAAGAGCTAAAATACAATGTAAAAAATTTATTAGAGTACATGAATGAATGCACTGGCAAAGAGATTAGCCAACAGATCAAAGCATGTTCTAAAAGAAAGGAATTATAGAGGTAGAAAGAGAGTACGGGAACCAGAGTTAAAGAAAAGATGGAAGGGGGATGATAACTGCATTTCACTGTGATTCAATAAAATTCCCAAGCTAGAAAGTTTTCACAGTTGGATAGGACATGCAGAATAGGAATGGATGCTCAGCCCTGCTGGGAGTATAGAAGGGTGAAATTCATGAATTTAGATGCATAAGGTGTTGTGTACCTCAGAAGACTTGCTCCTGGGTATTATAGCTTGTACCTAGATGTGTCCCCAAAGACACACTCCTGGGTGGGGCTTCTTGGGACTGGCAGAGTGTAAGGCATATGACACTGGGATTAAGGGTGTGTAGTTACTATATTAGTCCTGAGTGGAATTAGCATAGCTCTGGGTAGCATCACCCAAAGACAGGGAAAATCAGCTTGCTGTGCTGCTGCTGCTGCTGCTGCTGGTTCTGCCTTTTCCTGCACTGCTACGGACTGTTTCTCCTCTGCCATGCCACTCTGCCTTGGCGTCAGACAACAATGAAATGAAACCTCTGAAAACTGAGCCAAATAATCTTTTACTCCTTGAATTTGGGGGGTTGGCTATTTTTGTCTCAGCAATACAAAAAATAACTAAGACCCTGAGTATCTGGTGGTTTCTCAAGCTTGTTTATAGGGCAGCAAGTAAGAAAACACCCTATGAAGAAATATTTGTGATCGGGAAATGGCAGGTAATTTTTCCTTAACTAGGAGAAATGCACGTAAGATAGGGTAGAAAAAAACTGAGCCCATGGTAGAGCCAGACATATACATTACATAACCCAATATTGGAAATAAACTGAAGTAAATCAAAACAAGGAAGAACACTACCATAATTCCATTTGGGTACATATGTGTGTAAGGTTATTCAGGCTATTTCTAGTAATGATAGCCCCAGGCAAAAAATGAAAACCCTAGCAACGTGGCCCCTCAACCTCGGCACCAGGACAATAGATATTTGTAGTATAGATTAGTTATGAAGAATACTTATTTATCAGTTCTTCTGTTGATGGGAAACTTGGCTGTTTCCAAAGCTTTGCCACTGTGAATGGCCCTACAATAAACATGCACATGCAGGTGCCTCTTAAAGGGTGCTGGAGGTGAACCAAGAAGTGCTATAGTTGTATTACGGGGTAGCTTTATTTTTAGTTTTTTTGGTGACCTTCTCTACTGATTTACACGACTGTAATAATTCACATTGGTGCCTGTAGTGTAGAAGGGCTCCTTTCCTCTCATATCCTCATGAGCATTTTCATAATTCTTGTCGAGTTATTCTGATTGGAATGTGAAGGTGCCTCTGCATAGTTTTGCTTTGCATTCCTTTTTTTTAAAATTTTATTATTTTTTATTTTTTCATTTATTTTCATTTTATTAAAATACAAATGTCAATCAGACAGTTTCAAGACACCTTAACCATACAGATTCGATGAATTATTACATTGCAAACTGTTTTCATAATGTTTTGGTATTGTACAAGGTGCATACATGATATTATATTTACAGATATTATTTTAGCAGATATCTCTTATTAGTGAGTTAAGAGTATAGTTGCTTACTTATCTTTTTTTATACCTGAATTATATCAAAAATTCAATAATTATTTACCTAGTGGATGACCATAGTACTGAAAGCCGACATAATATCCTGTCCAACCACCATTAGTGCAGATCTTGCCTCTCACAGAATTATGTAGAAGCACAGCGTTATCTATCCCAACTGTACTGTCTATACATACACATCCTGATTTTTTCTTTCTACAACCCTTCCTCTGTCTACACCTGTCAAAAGTGGGCACTCCATTGACATTCAACTAACTTAGGTGCTTGAACTCGACACCACAATCCAACACAGTCCAGCATTCTGCAACCATAGTGAGTTATTCAAAGAAATTGTCGACCATATCCATTTACAGCTCAGCTTAATATTATGGGCTCATGATGTGTACTTCATTTTTATACTTTTCTGCTGGATGGTTAAGACCTAGGTAGATCAAAACTTATATACTGCTTTGCATTTCTTGACAGATACGGATATTAGGCACTTTGTCCTATACTTATTGGTCATTTTCACTTCTTGTTTAAGAAATATTGGTTCAATTCAGTTAATCAATTCATTGATTGAATCACTTTTGATTTAATTTTTTTGGTGTTTTTTTTTTTTAATTCTTTATAAATTCCACATAATTGTCCATTGGAAGATAACCTGCCAAAGATTTTCTCTGACTCTCTGGGCAGTCACTACATTGTTATTGTTTCTTTTGTTTTACAGCAGAGTTGTAACTGTATGTAATCTCATTTATTGATTCCTGCTAATATATTCAGTGGGACAGACAACTTCTTCAGGAAACACTTGAAAGTGCCTGTGACTCCAAGTGTTTTCGATTTTCTTCTGGCAGTTTCAGTTTCAAGTTCTATATTGTGAACCATTATTTAGGATGTTTTCTATAATGCTCTCATAGCAGTAACAAATTCCATCAGCTTCTGGCTATTTTGAAAGGCTTTTATTAAACTTTTAATTAAGAAGAAGAGCTTCACTGGATATAGTAATCTAAGTTGATATATTTTCATTCAGAATTTGAAATACATTATTTTACACCTTCCTGGTCTTGAGAATTTGTTAAGAGATCTAGTTACTAGTTGTGCTTGCCTCCACTAATGACTTGGTACTTTTCTCTCACAGCTGTCCATATCATTTCTTTCCTTTATACTGGATGCTGCTACTATGATTAGAAAGGGGGAGGTTATGTTTCTTTGGAGATCTGAATATCTCCTTATTTGAATGCCTGTATGTTTCTAAAGATTTGTGGAAGGTCAGAAGACATGGTCCAGAGGCAGCCTATGTTCAAAAAGTCAGAATATTTGCCTTAACCAAATGTGTGCCTCTATGAAGGAGATAGGAGGTACCATAGAATATTGCAGGGTTACATTTTTAAAGAGAAAAAGAAAGAAGCAATAATACAGAATTTCAAAACAAGATAATAGTAGATTACCAATGGTTAATATACTGCATGCTGTTATCTTCAAAGTAGTTGCTCAGATTACATGATATAGGAATGTATTGATCAAACAATATAAACACAAACCATTCTTTTCAATACATTAATAGAAATTAGTAGTGCAATTATCTTATCTATCTTGTGTATATTTTTTAGCCCTTCATTCTTTTCTCCTTTCATTCATCCTCATTATTCTTTCTTTTTGAGTAAATTCACACAGCTTACAAAAATATATTATACATTTCAGATTTTATTTTTCTTCAGTTTATTACTCTAGGGAGAGCATATGATGCTTACAAATAAAAATCTGATTTATTTCACTTATATGTGTAGTCTTGTTGTAGGCAGCTGAGTTAGATAGGAGTATTCTAGGCAGTCAGGCAGGGCCAGGCCTTTGAAAGAGATAATACAGGAGACAAGATATCTTGCAGCTCTAGGATGGATGGATGTTCCTGCCGTGGACCAGACCTAAAGACCAAAGAGCAAACAAATGCCGACCTCTCTAAAGATTGGCATCCGAGATTAAGCTTCACCCTGAGGGAGACCAAAGAATTGTTAATCAGATTACTACTGTATAGCTACCCCATAAAATCCTATTCTATATTCATGCCCGCTTGCTACGTGACTCACCTCCCTGTTTGTTCTTGAACTTAATCAATCTTACCTGAGCAATGGTAATCACATTGGTTGACCATAGTTTTGTTCCACCTCTTGACCACCTAAGCGAGTTCCTTAGTCTCACGTGACTTTGCCCTATAAGAATAACCTGAAAGAGAACCTCCGGAGGCAACCCGCTCAGTTCCCTCTTTCCCTCTCCAACAGAAGCTTTTATATCCAATAAAGTTTCTTCCTCAACCTCCGTTTGTTCCTAAAATTCATTCTTCAGTTTTAGAGAACATGAACTCATGCAGGTCAGGTTGGGAATTTCAATGCCCTGTATCAGTCTCAAGTTGCATCCATTTACCTATGAAAGCCTTGACTTTAACTTTCTTAATAGCAGAGGGCTACATCATTGTATAAAAATACCACATCATTTTTGTATTTATTACTTTGACAATATGCATTCAGGTTGTTTCCCAAATATAGCTGCTAAACATTGTTCTTCCATAAACACAGGTGCATATATATTGCTGTTGTATATTTTTAATTCTTCTAGGAAAATACCGTGAATAAAAGTACCTGGATCAAATGTATCCTCTCATCCTAGTTTTTATTGTCATTTTTTAAGAGAATACAAATATCATAAAAAATAGAAGCAATACAAAATTTCACTAAACAAAATAATAGGAATTCGACAGTGATTGTTTTCTTGCATAATGTTGCCTTCAAATTAGTTGTTTAGGTTACCAAATATAAGCATACATCATTGGTGTAAAAATATCATCAGGACATAGGAGAACCTGTACTGCAACATCATGAAACTCAGCTGAGCTCCAAATTTTCTGAAAAAGGAGATTATGGAGCCACAGAGGAAAGAGATTGAAGTTCTATATGTGCCTGGGGAGAGTCACATGAAGAGAAAACTTTCTCTCAAGCTCTCACAGAGAGCAAACTGGTCAACCATTGGCTGTGACTCAGCCACATGGATGACACAGACAAAGGATCTACAGAATAATGTACAGGACTACAAGATAAACCCTGAGGGGACTTCACTGACCTCATAAGAAACATAAAGTACATGTGTTGGTATATAAGTCTTGCTCTATCTAGGTCTTAACCATCCAGCAGAAAAGCATAAAAATGAAGTATACACCACGGGGCCATAATATTAAGCTGAGCTGTAAATGGCTATGGTCGACAACTTCTTTGAATCACTCACTATTGTTGTGGAATGCTGGACTGTGTTGGATTGTGCTATCGACTTCAAGCACCTGAATTAGTTGAATGACAATGGAGTGCCCACCCTTGACAGGTGTAGACAAAGGAAGGGGTATAGAAAGAAAAAATCATGATGTGTGTGTATAGACAGTACAGTTGGGATAGATAACGCTGTGCTTCTACATAATCCTATGAGAGGCAAGATTTGCACTAATGGTGGTTGGACAGGATATTATGTCAGCTTCTTGTACTATGATCATCCACTAGGAAAATAATTATTGAATTTTTTATATAATTCAGGTATAAAAAATAATATAAGTAAACAGCTACACTGTCTTAATTCACTGATAAGAGACATCTGCTATAATAATGTCTGTAAGTATAATATCATGTATGCACCTTGTACGATACCAAAACAGTATGAAAACAATTTGCAATGTATTAATTTGTCAAATCTACCTTGTTAAGGTGTCTTGAAACTGTCTGATTGATGTTTGTGCTTCAATAAAATAAAAAAGAAATTACAAAGAAGAAAAGAAACATTTCAGCACTGTCTCAGTTACTTTTCTCTTGTTGCTCGAACAAAATACCCAACCCTTAAATCAGGGAAGGAAAGGTTTATTTAGCTCACAATGGAGGTTTCAGTCCACACTAGGCTGGTTCCAAGGCAGGGTGTTACATGGCAGAGGGCAGCAGTTCATGGAGGCAGAAATAGCAAAAGACAAAGGAGGTGCAATGGCTGCAGCACCTAGTAAGCGTCTTTTCCTTCCTTCTACTGTATGCCGATTACCCACTGCAAGGTGGGTGTAGCGCTTGCACTCATAATCCCCACATTGGGTCATGAATTAATCATATACTCTAAAAGCTGCCCCAATGACTCCATGAAGCTCTCTCTGGGGGGACAACTAAATACAAATCATTACAAGTGTTACATGCTCCTTTCACTAGGCCAACTGAAATCAGCAGTACAATTATCCAAGTTATCCTGTATATAAAGATAGATAGATGATAGATAGATAGATAGATAGATAGATAGATAGATAGATAGATAGATAGATAGATAGATGATAGATAGATAGATAGACAGACAGACAGACAGACAGACAGACAGACAGACAGACAGACAGACAGATAGACATACACTTTCACAATATCTATTATTCCTTTCATATGCTATTTACCCTTTTAGGTTATTACACTAGGGGGATAATATGGTGTTTCCACATTTGGCTCCAGTTTATTTCATTAGTTATGAGTACAGTCTCTAGTTGAAACCTTTCACCGATAAAAGCCTTGAGTTTACCTTTTTTTACAGCAGAATAATTCTCCACTGTGAAAGAATACCGTATCTATTTTATCCATTCCTCAGTTGATAGCATTTGAGTTGTTATGAACATTTAGCTATGACAAATTGTGGTACTATCAACATGGGTGCACATGTATGTATCACTGTCTATGCTTTCAGTTCATTCAAAAAATTCCAAGGAGGGGAATAGCTGGATTAACGGGACCTCCAAACCTAACTTTCTGAGGAAAATCCACAGATTTCTACAGTGGTTGTACCATTTTGTCACAGATAAGATGACTGAATGTATTATGTCCATCTTATAGTCTATCCCAGTGATCCTCAGATGTTTTGTTGCTGTTGTTTGATTGGTTGGTTGGTACAGTTTTTGACAGTACTATGCTGATTTTATCAAAGTAGTTTTGTAGTATAACGGGATTTTGTTTTTTGTTTTTTGTTTTGTTTTTTGGCAGAACCAGGGATTGAACTCTGAAAGAAATAAAATCCGAAAGAACCAGGCCTTGGCATTTGCCAGGGAAGCGCATATTCCATTGAGTCATCTCCCTGGCTCCTGTAGCATAATTTCAAGTAAGTGATTTTAATACCTCCTGCTTTGCCTTTGTTGCCCAAGACTGTCTTTCCTATTGTAGGTCTTTTAGGGTTCAAAATAAATTTTAAGAATGTTTTCTCTAGATCTGTAAGATACATTGATGGTATCTTTTGTTTTGCTTTGAACCGGGAATTGAACTCAGGACTTTATGCTTGCTAGGCTGGTGCTTACACTGCTGAGCTATTTCCCAAGGCCCATTGATGGTATCTTGATAGGGATTTTGTTTGGGGAATATGGTGAGTTGCACAATGTTAGTTCTTCCTACTTAGGAGCAAGGAATATCTTTCCATTTTCTGAAATCCTCTTCAATATCTTTTTTTTTTTTCAGAGTACTATAATTTTCATTGCATAAATCTTTTACTTCATTAATTACATCAATTCCTAAGTATTCCATTTTTGGTGGATACTACTGTGAAAGGTATTGTTTCTCTAATTTCTATCTCAGTATGTTTGGTATCTGTGAACAGGAATTCTATTGATTTTTTTAAGTATTGATTTTGTATCCTGACATGCTACTGAATTTGTTTATTAATTCTAGGAGCTTCTTGGTGGAGTTTTTTGGTCTTCCAAGTAGAATATCATGTCATCTGCAGATAATGACAGCCTCACTTCTTCATTATCTATTTTTATTTTATTTCTCTCTCTTGTCTAGTGACTCTAGCTAATGATTCCAGAACTATATTGGATAGGAGTAGTGATAGAAGAATATCCTTGTCTTGTACATGATTTAAGAGTAAAAGCTTTCATTTCTTCCCCACTTAGAATTATGCTGGCTGTTGAATTGTCATAGATGGCTTTTATCAGACTGAGGTAGAGGCCATCTATTCCAATTTTCTATGGGGCTTTGATCATGAATGAGTGTTGGAGTTCATTAAAATCCTTTTCTGCATCAATTGAGATGATCGTGTGTTTTTTTTGGTTTTGGCTCTGTTGATATGTTGTACTATATTTATAGATTTGCATATGTTGAACTATCTTTGCATTCCTGGGATGAATCCTACCCAGTTGTGTATAATCTTCTTGATTTGTTGTATTCTGTCTATAGGATTTACTGAATATTTTTGCATCTATGTTCATGATGGAGATTGGCCTGTAATTTTCTTGTTTTGATTGAATCTTTCACTCATCTTTGTATCAGTATAGCACTTGCATTCAGGAATGACTTGGGGAGTATCGCTTCCTTTTCAATTTCATTGAGATTTATAATTAATATGAAGTGACTTATGCTTGTCATGTTATTTTCCTGCTGTTCGTTTCCTCCTTTTCTTCTGTGTTTGATTGTTTACCTAATTTGATGGGTTCTTTCCACAGCTGTTTTTAGAATTGTCATCATTTTGATCCCTTTCCAGAATATCTTTTAGAACTCTGTAGGGTTGGCTTGGTCATCAAGAAATTCTTTAGTTGTTCTTTGCAGTAGAAGTATTTCACTTCTTCATTAAACTTGAAAAACTACTTCATTTCTCATCAAAATGAATAAAAAATAAATAAATTTTTAAAAAATTTGTAAGAGAGTTTTGCAGGGTATATAAGCCTGGGTTGGAATTTGTTTTCTTGTAAGACTTGAAGCACTTCACTCCATGCTCTTCTTGACTTGATGGTTTGTGAATAGAAATCTGCTGTTATTCTCATGTGTTTTCTTTTAAATGTGATCTGCATTTTTTTTCTCGAGCAGATTTTAGTATGTTGTTTTTGTGCTGAATTTTTGGGATCTTAATAATTAATTAAACCACCGGGTGTGGTTTGAATTTTTGATGTTATTTGGAGTTCTATATGCCTTGGTTACCTGAATGTGAGATTATTTCCCCATATTTGGGATGTTTTCTGCCTTTACTTCCACCCATATTCTTATGTTGTTTGTGTTGACTCCTTCTTTCTCATTGATGCTTATTAGTCTTATTATAAGCTGTTGAATTATTATTTTCTGGATCCTAATTGTTTTTAAGAGATCTTTTCTTACCTTTTCACTAGCTACAACAACGCCTTCAAGGTCTGCAAGTCTATCTTCACTTTCTTTCATACAGTTTTGCTACCTTTTAATTTCCTGAATATCTCTTTGAATCTGCTTCATGCATTCTATGTCTTTCCTATATTGCTCATTAAAGCTTTCCATCATTTTCTATTCTCTAATTTTTATCAATCTCTTTAGAAATGTTTAGTAATTCTTTTATTATAGTTATCTTTGTTTGTTTGTTTGTTTTGTTTTTTTTTTTTTTTTTTTTTTTTTTTTTTTTTTTTTTTTTTTTTTTTTTTTTTT
>PVKA01017274.1:0-31402 GCA_004027165.1 Ctenomys sociabilis | reverse complement strand
TGCTTGCCAGGGAAGCACTTGTTCACTTGTTCTATTGAGCCATCTACCCAGCCCCATCATTTCTTTTTTTGTTGGGAGACTATTTCTGATCTGATTTCCTCCGAACCCTTCTGCATTTATTTCTTTACTTCAGAAGCTATGATTTCTTTCTTTTTTTAACTTTTATAAAAGTTTTAGTTGTTACAGGGTCTCAGTATGCAGCATGGACTCATAGTGATTCACATTTTCATCCTCCCAAGCACTTGGGTTGCAGGTGTACACCACTATGCTTAGTGGTCTATCCAGCTCACCCTGTGGCCAGCATGGCATGTTGTGCCAGGTATCGAACTGTTGCCCATGCCTAAGCTTGCCTAAGAAGGTGCTTTTAGTCTGCTGAGCTATCCCACTGGCCCATGGATACTATTATTTCTGGTCTGAATTCTACTATAACCTTCCGCAGTTGTTTCTTCAGATGCTTTTATTTCAGATATTCTAGGTGTGTGACTTCCACTTTCTTCTATGCTAGTGTCTCCTGCATTTGTTCTGGGTGGGTTTGGGGTATGACACTGCATTTTGCTCCTTATTTTTGTCATTTTCAATTTCAGAGAGAACTCTTTGATTTCTGTGATATTATTTTGTGAAAGTTTGATAGTAATTAATTGTGTAGCTGTGATCAGATCTTCTCTATTAAGTGTTATTTAGGTCTCTCTTCTGTGTCAGAGATGCTTGTCCTGTGTGTGTCCCAAGATTTGCCTTCTCTGTTGATTGAGAGTGAAATATTGGTTTCTCTTTGGCAGTATACTTCTTTATTAAGGTTATTACCCAAGAATCTCCTGATATTATACTTAAAAGACAACATATGGTTAAGGCAAATGCGGTTTTCTTTCTTTTTCTTTCTTCTTTCTTTGTTTTCTATTTACAGTAATATAGTTAGCAACACTAATAGTGGGTAGTGAGATTTAGCAATTGCCAAACTTTTATAACTAATAAGTTTGTATTTTAGATAAGAGCAAACATTATGGCTGTATAGCTAAGCAAATATTCAACTCAGAATTTTTATTTAAATTAGTTCCCCTAAATTGTGTCTGGCCACCTCCCCTTGATATACCCTCAAGTCTTCCAGGTAAACTAGTTCATCCCAGTTTCCTATTGCCACCTGTCTCAAGAGGATGCTTCCATAGGTCTGGATCTAGGTCTTGGCCCCACTGGGCCTAGTAGTATGCCTCAGCTCACCAGGTCAGGATCAACCGAGCTTGAATTTGAACAGCTGGTCCTGGCTTGGTCTGGGTGCTGTGCTTAGCTTCTTCCTACTGCAGCCCATGGAAGTGAACTTGCTGTGCCCTGCTGGCTAGATTTTCTGCTCCTGGTTTCACTCACTGGGTCTTGAGCCTAGTTGCTCTACAGGGTGTTGCCCTGAAGGGTCCCAAACTGAGCCTCTCTGCTGAAGTTCTGCCACCCAATCCAACCCTAGCCTCTCTTCTGAAGTTCCACTGCCCATTCACAAACAGAGAAACTCTGCTGAAGTTCTGCTGCCAAGTCCCAAACCGAGCCTCTCCTCTGGACCTAGCCCAAGCCCAGGGTGTGAGTGAGACCTTCAGCCGCGGCTCTCAGGAACCCTCAAAGCTCCTCCAGAACCAGCCCAGGCCCAGCATGTGAGTGAGCACTTCCACCTAGCTCTCTCAGGACCCCTACAGATGCAGCCCAAGCCCAGAACTGGTGTGTATGTGTGGGAGAGCTTCCATGCTCCCCTTTGCCTGCTGGATCCCTCCGGACCCAGCCCAGGCCCACCTGTGAGTCCTTCTGCTCTGCTCTATGGACCCTTTCAGATCCAGGCCAGGCCTGGCATACAGGCTTGGTGTGAAACCCTGCAACTGAAGTCACTGCAGAGAGTCTAGGAGCCACAACCATCCAGGTAATCCAGGAGCAAAATGTCTTGCCAGATGGGCAAAGCAGGTTCACTTCCAAGGGCCGCAGCAGGAAGAAGCTGAGCATAGCAGCCAGATCCAGCCCAGGCACAATTGGATGAATTCGGACTTCTTGGATCTGCACCTGGTAAGCTGAAACACTTTGCTAGACCCAGATCTATAAGAGCATCCTCCCTCTTTCTTTCTTGACTGAAAGGTAACTGGGATGAACTTTGCTGCTATTCTTCAGATGCTGTTGTACCACCTGTGTATGCAAGACATGCACAGGATATTACAATATTTGGTCTAAATTCAGAGCTTTCCCTGCAGGAGTCTCTATGTTCCCTAGATCATGCAGAATAAAGACACTTAGTAGGTCAATGTGGTGATTACTGGATGGGAACCCCTAGGCAGGTTTACCTGCAGGGAATGATCCTGGCAGCAGAAGAAACATAGCGTGGAGAACATAATCGAGAACATGGTTCTAATGTATATCTGAACCTTAATCCTCTGAAGAGGGGAAAGATATTTAAAATTTACACATCATTGAGCACTGTGGTCCATGGCTGTAATCTCAAAAATGGGGTGGTTGAGGCAGAAAAGTCACTTTTGGTTTGTGTCTAGATGTCCCCCAAAGCCTCATGCAGTCATGGGGGTTGGATTCTAGAGTTTGTGATCAATTCATAGTCCAAAACTAAGATTAAGGTTGTAAGTGCTATACCCGCCATAGGTCAGGTATATCCACAACATAAGGACCAGAAGCAGGCTGTTCTCTCTCCCTCTTTTGTTGCTTTTGCTATTGTGCCCCATCCCCATGAACTGTTGCCCCTCTGCCATGGATCCAGCTAATTAGGACTGAAATGAACTAAACAACCTTTTGTCCTTTTACTTTGGGTGTTGTGTATTTTGTATCAGCAATGAGAGAAAAGTAAGACAATCATAGTAAGTTCAAGGCCATCATGGACTACATAGAGAGTTTGAGGCTAGCCTGGGCTACGGAGCAAGACCCTGGTCTTAAACAAATTTTAAAATATCCAATATATCAAGTTAGGGATGCTGGCACATGCTTATAATCCTTCCTGTTGAGGGAAAGGGATTACAAATTCAATCTCAGTTTGGGCAAATTAAGAAGACCTGTCTAAATAAACAAACAACAGACTATGGGTTAAACTCATTTGAGACCTACAATTACCTCATCCCAGGCCTCCACACTTTACCCTATGCACCTCTTCTTTGTATGCCTATGTCCCAGACTATGGGTAAAGCTCCATGTGCAACTCCTAGTGCTGGAGAGAGTAGGAAAAGAAAGAAAAATGAGTACATTAATGATCAACAAGTTAATCAATCATGTACATAGCACAAGGCATTTGAAGCCCTTTGAAATAATGGGCAGGCAGCAATTGAAGTGATGAGCATAAAGGGTCCTTGGAGCTGAGGTCTTCATTTGAGACCTATAATTCCCTCAGCCCAGGCCTCCACATTTTACCCTATGCACCTCTTCTTTTGTATGCCTATGTTCCATCTTTTCCCATAAGTGGTGATACAAAAGAAATAGTGCTGAGAGTCTAGGAAGACATTCTGATCAATTATTAAACATAAAGAGAAAGTGATTATGGGGACTTAAATTTGTAGCCATGTTAGACATCAATGTGGTGCCGCATCTGAAGTGGCTGAGTGCAGATGGAAGTGTTGCAAGGCCTGGAGTAAGGTACTGATTCCAGGTGGCATCTGAATGCAAAGGCTCTGCTGAGAAACTGGCGTTTGCAGAGAGAAATCTTGTAGGTGTGGTAGGAGGCTGGTCACGTAGTGTCAGAGGCGTAGTGGGTAAAAGTTTCCTTTCACTCTACCTGTCTGCAGCATGATGTCATTCTGTGCCTCAAATCTGTTTAAGCACATTTTTTTCATGCCAATTTTCTGGCTTTCCTCAAGCCTACACTTGTCATTTAAAATCTTTTCCCAGCAGTGAAAGAACTCTGTACAGGTATATGACCCTATGATTCATACCAAAAGGACACATTTTTTACATACACTTTAGAGAAATATTTACCAGTATTTATCCAAGCTCAGCAAGACCTCCCCTGTAACCTAGCAATGGGTGTCCTCATTGCAGAACCTAAACCACCCAGGAAGAAGTTCAAGGTCTATGACTTGCTCATGGTAGCTCCAAACAAGGAACTAAAATACCCAGGAATATATTCACACAATGAAATGTCACATAGCTTTTTCCTGCACATACTTAATATTTAGAGATTTCCATTTCTTCCCAAGGGAGAAACAATCCAAATGGCCTTCATGGTCATAGTTGCTCTTGAAGTCTATTTTTATGTTCAAAATTCCTTCACTCTTGTAACTGCTCAGCAGTATCCCTAAATGTACTGAGTTCTCTTACCTTGAGACTTTTCAGTGGTTTATCATTCTACATGTTAAACCCTTACCCACTTGCATGTTCCTCCTAAATTCTGAGTATGTACTTCTGGTCTCACTTAGATAATAATTCCAGATGCCTCTTTAAGCCCCTTTCCAGACTTCAAAATATCTCAGAGCTAAAGGAGACATTTAAAATCCCTCAGAGAATGATCACTCTTGGCCAGTAGAAGCCAAGGTACATGGCTGGGGCTTCTTGCAAATGTTGTCTGGATTCCAGTAGAAACAAAGGGTCTGCTGCCTTTCCCCATGGGGCCAAGTGGGTCTACTGTGTGATGGATTCAAATTTTTGACAAAACACAGTATATCTTATGTATCTTCATTTACAGTATCTTCTTTTAGGTTTGCAGATGCCCTTGGTACAAGATGTCACCCTGGTCACCTGGAAGCAGCATCCCAACACTGCTCAGAAGCATAGGGATTCTATTTCAGTGGCAGGATTCAAGTAATAGGTTCTTGTTTTGTTTTGTTTCATTTGAAACAAGGTCTTACTTTATATCCCAGGATGGCCTTGAACTCACAGTAGCCCTCTTACCTCAGCCTCCAAAGTGCTAGGATTTCAGGTGTGTACCACCATGCCCAGCCAAATCATATTCTTGACAGTGATGGGACAAAACCCTGGGCCTTGCACATGCTGGGCAAGCACTCTAACACTGAGCCACACACCCAGCTAAAGCACAGGTTTTTCAAAGATTGTAAAAACTGCTTCAGTGATTAAACCTAGTGATATACGGAATAAGATGTTGTACTAAAGACTTCAGCCATAACTGGTGAGGAGGATCTCTGATCTGTACCTGAGATGTGCACGAGGAGGTAGCAGCATCAATGTCCTCTAGACATTGCTGGAGCTTGAGTCACAGTTCTTACATTAGATACCAATTCCAAGTGAAACCTTCCTGCAAAGACCCTTACTGTGATTTAGTCATGAGATCCTTGTTCTTGTAATGGGTTAATGATAGTAATGTAGGGGTCAGTGGCTTCTTCCTGGCATATGTGTGTTATATCATAGCATCCCTCCCATTTACTGCCCTTTCCATGTCCTGCAGGGTCACTGTCCCCCACAGAACAGCAGCAAGATTCCCTCATCAAAGTTTCCAGCAATGCTTTTATAATTTACAACCTTGTTAATCATAAATTTGCAAGAAACACAGTATGGCAACATAAAATGAAATAACACACCAGTATTTATTATTGGGATGAGTCATCAATCCAAAACATTAAAAAAGAAAAGTATCCTGAACTCAGGGAGCAGTCACTAAACAGTTCCTCGATACACAATGACGTTGCACTGAGTACAGACTGAGAAGTGTGGCACCATCAGTGGAGAAATATCGCTGCTTTAAATGCACAGCTTGATCCAGATATGGAAGGACTTCATCCCAGGGATGAAGTATTTCCCACTCATTCTCATGGGTTACAGCAATGTTAAATCTGAAGTTGAGACGTAAAACAGGGGTTTCTGTCTTTAAGAGTAAGAATTTGCTTGGAAAAAAGGCATCAAGGAAAAGGGTTCAGTCTGTAGGATGAAGTTGATGAATGAGAAAAAGAGTCCCTTCAGAGAAGAGGAATGAAGAGGAGACTTCTAGAACAATCTGAGGTCGGGTTATAATATTTCTCTGGAACTAGGACTGGGTCTTATATTGTCTCAAAAGACACAATATGGCTTATTTTCAGGGGATGTCTTTTTTCATTTACAAAAATCTAAATTTACTTATGTACCTAAATCTGCATATATCCAAATATAGTCATGCCCTCTTATCGAACACCATCGTGTCTCTAAATTCCAAATTCCAGCCTGAACTTCTTGAAGCTCTGTCTTGTAGAACCATTGTCCCCAAGCTCTGATGTGCAGCAGTAGAACTGTCCCTAAATGAGTGCTTCCTGTCCGAATTGGTGCTTGTAGTGCACTGGCCACACTGTTGCCAGTGATCTTATTCAAGGAATTCTTCCCTGTAGGTCAGGCTTCACAAAGTTCCCATTAAATCAAATATTAATTAAAGATTTATGAGACAGTCTAGTGGGTATGACTTGGCAATCAGAGACACCCATATGGTATTGGATGTTTTCCTCTGCTCAGGTCAGATTTCAAACTGAAAAATCTCTGAGACCGGATGTTCTCCAAACAGTATGTGCGAGAAACAGAATTAATAACGTGACAGAATTGTGAGCAGATTCTTCAGTGATAAAGAAGACATGAGGGATTCTCCTTCAGAGTGGAATGATGTTATTAAAAGGCCAGCAATTCAGTTATTGCTCAGGTGTGAGAAGAGACACAGAGGTGGAACAATTTCACAGTGCTCTGTTGCGGTGTTCACTGGATTGTCTTACTTTCTCTTCTTACAATCACCTTTATTCCAAAATGAGGTTTCAGTACCATCTAGAAAATACTAAGTGGACATGTTGCGGTGAGGATTTTGTGAGCGGGCACGGGAGCTCTGTCTTCTGCACCATATGAATGTAAGGCACAAAAGGCCTCCCCATAAGCTCAGCACTCAGGTTGGCCAGAGAGATTTCCATTTTGGGACAAGACAGTACCTTCTAGGCAGTGTTCTAGGCAGTGTTCCTCTACAGATTTAAAACCACCCTACAGAGAAATGAAGCCATTTTTTCCTTTGCTTTATCTTGAAGGTTCTCATAAACTCACCTAGGGGTTTATGTCCACCCCTCGGGGCTTTAAGTTGTGCTCATGCTTCTTTACAAGCCAATCTGAAGCTCAAAGTTCTGTAATTGTGTTTGGACAGGAAAGTTCAGATTGAGACATCCAGAGGTGAGAAACACTGGGTTGTACTTAAAGATCAGCTGTGATTTGCTCGGGAATAAATGTTCACTATTCCGCAGCCCTAGAGGTTTTAGCTACCTGTGACTTAAGAACAGCTGACTTTTGTGATAGTGTGGCACTCTGCTTTCATGCTGCAGCCCCTGAAAAGCTCCTCTGGGATAGCTTTGGCCAGGGATACCTTTTCAGGCTCAGTCCTGAGCACAAGCAGGAGCCTCTGTGCCTACTGATCACACAGCTACTTGGCTCACGTCAGGTGAGTTTATTGGGATTTAAACTTCCCCATTTTGGCCAAGTTTTTGGCTCATTCTAAACTGGTTGCTTCAAAACACATATTTGTCATCTAACAACCTACTTGTTCAACAGATGTGTATGACCCACACTCAGACCTCTGACGCAGGAATGAGCAGTGCGACATCGTGATGGTCTTTTCTGCACTTTCTGTGGACTGCCTACACAGTAAGCAGCTTGTGTTGTTACTCATCACAGTCCTGCATGCAACAGTGTTGTAACTGAAAGAACTGTTAGAGATTACTTTGACTCTGTCCTCATCCTAAATATTATATTGCACAGTATATTCCCCACTTAGTTCACTAAGGAACTAGTCTCAGGAACTAGCTCAGTCATTAAACAAGGCATGACTGTATTACCAAAACTTCTATTTGCTGAAAAGTGATATATAAAAATATATATTTGTCTTTTCTCACCTCTATTCAACTAGAAAACTTAAGGTATGAGTAGTGATGGCTTCTCTTTGCTTTTGTCAGTGGGGGGTTACTGTTTCCAAACTGTTTATTTTTACCTCCATACTGGAGGCCTTGATTAATAAAACCAAGATAAATGTGCAAACTTCTGGCCACCCATGTCTTTTAGTATAATGAGAAATTCTTGAAACCTGGGGCAAGAGCTTTTCAAATCAATTGAGACCTACTGGGACCTCCTTTGAGATGTGTACTTTGTGAGGTGAAAAGTTCAATGAGCTGTAGCTCTTGCTAGGGCCAGGCTTGAGAAATGCAGGGAGTCATGGTCCGGTCAGGAGCAGGGCTGCAGAATGTGGTGGGGGTTATAGGCAGAACTGTGGCTGTTGGGCCTTATGAACCCACGATGAAGTGTCTGGGAGCCATGAAGGCACAACAGGATGGCAGGCGCTGGATTTCCCTACATTTCTTAGTTACAACCAGTACTCCTACTTTGGGAAGGCAAATTTAGAGTTAAGAATTGCCTAGAACTATAAAAGGAAGACCTTGCAGTGTGACTTTTTAAAAGCTAGTATATAAATGCTTTGTGTGTTAGCATCTGTAAGGGTTTGTACCTAGATGACCCCCCTCAAAGCCTCAGGCAGTCACAGGCAGGGTTCTCTCAGAGGTTCCTAGGTGACTGGACTGAGTACTAGAATCACAGCTGGCTGATTACTAAATCAGTCCCATCACTGGTTTGACACTGCTCTAATCCCAGTTGTGTACACAGAGTATAAAAGGGGAAGAAAGATGATGTCAAGTCCCCTAACATGTTGCTTTTGCTACTTTGTGGGTCCATGAACTATGGTCTGCAATGTCTCTCTGCCATGCTACCCTACCTTGGAGCCAGCCGATTATGGACTCAAACCTCTGCAGGTTAACCTGTAAGCTAAGCCTTTTCCCTCTTAACTTTGGGTGTGGGTATTTTGTCTCAGCAACAAGAAATGCCAGGCAGACACTTATGCCGCTAAGCTATCTCCCCAGCTTGCATATCATTTACATATCAGATTGATGTAAAAGTCAAGTAGCCTTTAGTGTATGTGCTCAGCAAAGGGTTTGCAGCCTTGTCGGTGAGACCAATATACAACAACCACAGAGCAATGTGCCTACTGTGGGAGAAATTAGGCTGGACAAAGCAGAATCCCATGGCCAGTGAGACAGTGTTCATCAGTTCTGCGGCCTGGAAAGCTAAGCAGCTAGCTGTTCCTATTCCGGCTCCTAGGAAAAGCCATCTTCATGGCCTACGTGCTCCATCCTCTCACAGCAGACTGAGGCCCTCCCTTGTGCACTCATGTAATTCATTAGGGTTTACACCTAGGAAGTCCTCAAAACTCTGCTGCGCTCGGGTGGGGCTCTGGAAGGCGCGGGGTCCCAGATGTGCCTGCACCAATGAGGGTGGTGGCTGAGTGTGTTAAGCATGTGGTGGGCCTACCTGCTCGAGGCGGTTCACAATCAACATGGCCAGGTGTCCTGCCCCCTCCTGGCTGCTCCCTTCACACTGTGCTTCCTGGCCACCACAGGAGTGGTCTCCCCTCTACGGCAGGCCCTCCCATCATAGCATCTCTGAGCCTACCAGCTCAGAAGTGGATTAAACTGCTGAAACTTCAGTAAACCTTTCCTCTTCAGGAGATGCAAACGTTGGGTATCATATCTCAGCAACAGGGAAAGGCACACCTCGCCCAGACTCACCTACAAATTCTATCACACTGCACAGCGGGGCTTCCAAGTCAAAACGGGGGACACAACTTACTGGAAGCAAAGAGTAAAGCTTACAATTTACTTATGCCAAGACTGGACTCCTGACTAGCAAAGCTCGACCAATGAGGGAGGCTTTACTTTAGAATGCTAGAGAAAGAGGGTACTGAGAAAGATTGGTGTTTGCACAAATTAAAATGGATTTTATTAGCACCACATAGCAAATGACTAGTTTTAAAATCAAGGGGCCAGGGACATAGTATCGCATATCAGTTGCATGGTACCTGCCTGGCAAACAGAAGGTCCTGATTCCCAGTTCCAAAAAATAAAAAAAACAAAGCTAGTAGCAGTAAAAGTGAAAAGAGAAAAGAAAATGCTGAGTCTTTATCCACATAGCAACTTCTGTGGTGACAGATTCTGCCTTTGGCATATGTATCTCTAATGCGATGCTCACTCATTGTTTACTGGAGGAACAACACAGCTAAATCCTGTAACATGACATATCTAAAAAGCTATCTTTCCCAGAAGCAGCATTTTATGCAATTTTTCTACAAAATTTAGTTTATTTCCACTAATACAGCTTATGTATGATACCCATATACATTTCTTCTACAAATACTGAAAGCTTATTCAAAAGACAGAGGCCGCAAGAGACACTATAAAGGAAAAGCTAGCATCATCAGAGACGGTCCGCAGCAAGCAAGCACATACAGTCACCTCACTGTGTAAGTTTTGTACGTGGTGCAGGCTTCTCCCCGACACACAGGCTCATGATGGACACCATTATCCAAACGTCTTTACCACCTGAGTCTTGAAAAATTTCTGGTGTACTCCTTCCTACATCGAGCTGCTTGTTCCTTAGTCATTTCAAGAATGAATTTAAATTTGATTGTGGCATTCACAAAATTTTAAAAACCTTTTTAACAAGTATCCTTTTCGTAATACTTTTTACCCATCATCTGCCCTTGACACAGTATAAGACATTCAAAAGAACTACAGCACTTGAGCAGAGAGCAGGACATGGAGAGCAAGGGTAACTTACACTAACACTTCACATTGCAAGGTACTGCATAACAAAAGTTTGTGGGCTTGTACACGGATGGGTACTAATCTCACAGCCAACAAATGAGCTGCAGGAACCCTGGGTAAGTCTCACCTTTTGACTTCAGTTCATTTAAGTGACTAGGATTTCTCAACTTCCATTTCTGATCTTACTTTATAAGACACAGCAGGCATAAAATATGCACATCTCAAAATAAACAATTCACATATTAATAAAATTGAAGTATTTTTGTTATAAAACCATGTATCACATTCATACCTAATGTCACCTAATACTGATATAAGTGCTACTAAAACAGAATTAATCCCAACTTTGAAGACCTGCATAAAAACACAACACTTGGGTTGCTTGTCAACATTTGCAACAGGATGAGAACGTAAGCTGACAGGTTAGTAGCTGACCTGAATAGATTTGTCACTATGAGGTACATGATTTTTTCAAAGGTTTGTGTTTCCTGCAGGTTATTTTATTCTCTGTAAGTTGGAAACATTCAGAGGAATGAAAATATCACATTGAGTTACTAACAATACTTAAGTCATGTAATATAAAAAGAACAAAAGCAACATGACTCACAAACGAAATGGATGGAAATCAAATTTCTTTTAATATTACACAAGCAGTTATTTCTCCCCACCTTCTGCTAACATGTTATAAGCACACATAAGTGACACCTGTGGAAAGAACAGTTGGGTGGGGGCTTGGTGGACTACTGAAATAGTGTCATACAGAAACAG
Source organism: Ctenomys sociabilis (assembly GCA_004027165.1). Taxonomy (NCBI): domain Eukaryota; kingdom Metazoa; phylum Chordata; class Mammalia; order Rodentia; family Ctenomyidae; genus Ctenomys; species Ctenomys sociabilis. Next base: position 20,090 of record PVKA01017274.1, on the reverse strand, counting down.
TAAAAATATTTTACCCTGAGATGTCAAATACAGCCCCCTTTCCACTAAATTTGGGTACAAATCAAGATAAGTTTAACCTGCTGTTCACTACAGTAATTACTTGGGTAAGTGACTGTAACACACCAAGACTTCCTTTGGATTATCAGCAGGAATTCACTGTGGATTTGTATAGACCTCATTCCCCTCACGGGAAACCACCACAACAGGACAGAGCTGTACACAAGACAATAACTCTTCTCAAAATGTGTGGGACCTACACATGCTGCCCAGCAAATGATGATCCAGGTTTGTATCACAGGGAGTTGAAAGTCCTTAAATGATGTCAACCAGATTCACCTAAGACACTCATAGCCCAAAGAATTGAGAAATCTCAAGTTTCAGAGTCACAGGTGTAAACTCAAGATCACAATCACATGCACTGTAATGTGTGTCATTACAAAGATGATGGATTTCTATATACAGAACCGAACCATGGCGGCCAATCCCACCAGGCCAGACTACCAGTGGTGCCCCTTCTCCCTATCTTAGCAAATGAGCAGCTGCTGATGTAGGACTCCAGCAACTGGATATGGAAAACAATGATGAATATGAGGTACATGATTGAATGTCATTCATGCACTGACATTCCATGCAATGACACCCCACCTGAAATACACTGGTCAGCTGCACCTGTGAGTTTGTGTGGAGGGTGTTGAAGCAGGGTTACCCTTTGTAGTTAAGGCTGGCCTTGAACTGAACTCACAGCGATCCTTCTGCGGAAGCCTGTGGTTACCAGCACACGCCGTCTCCCATGATTTGGGATCATGCCTCCTCCTGAGGATGGATGGACAGTGAGCTATTCTGGTCTGCTACACGCTCAGCAGTATAAAGATCTACAGTCAGCAAGTACCACTGAGAAGACACTGCAGTAGATGATTCTGCCCAAATGTGAGCAAAGCTGAGTGGCCTAAGCCTACTATACCAGCGGGATGGCTCTACACTTTGTTTCCAAGTCTTGACTTTACAATGAGTTTATGAAAATGTAGCCCCATTCAGGATGGAAAGCATCTATACTTTTAAGAGCCCACTACACTTTAGGAAACACTTCCTCATTTAAGTAACAAGTCATAAAGGCCTAAAACAGGTAAGGAAAAGTAGGACAGGCCTCACACAACACAACCAAGTCTCACGAAGTCACATCAAAAAACCTGATGATCAGACAATGTTTCTGTTATGTGAAGAAAATAAAGATAAAGAAAGATACTAAGAAATCTTACCTATGTTTATCTAAACTTTATGGAGCACACAAATCTCTTTTTAATGGAAACGAGCACACCTCTAGTTATAAGCAAGTGAAATTTTACACAAATGACTGTAACATGGCCCATAACATGCCTGACTTTGTGTAAATTAGCTTACTCCATTATTATGGCCTTCAACATGAGAACTATAATTATCAGAGACAGAACTAAGAGCCTGCCTGGCAAGACGAGGACCTGAGTTTTATCCCCAGTACCACAAAAAAGAAACAAAAAGACAACTGATTTTCATACCCTAGTGTATCCAACTGGGAGAAGCCTTACTGAACTCAATTGCAACCATGAAAATCCCACCAAAAATGGAGACTGCGCTTACTGATAAAATACAGAGGCAGTGATGATGGTGTGTGGACATATTTATTATGCTAGGACCTCATGCCTCTTGTTAGAGGCATAACCCAGTGTACAAAGGCAAGACATCAGTCACACCAGCACACTGCACTTTTTGGTATGATGAGTAAAAAACTTACAAATCAAAACACAAGTTATAAGACTATACACATGAAAAGTAAAATTTTCATGGAGAAAGACACATCTTTAGTTATAAGCAAGTGATATTTTTCAATAGTAAATGAAAAATGTTATAAATGTATAATCTTTCTCTAATATTACAATGTAATATCTGTAGTTATTGTCTCAGTAAATGAACATGATAATGCTATTCTATAGGATGTTTGAAATCACAAACTTTCTAAAAAATATGTACAGAAACATGAAAAAAATGTACATCAAAAGCGAAAAGTATAAAAATCATCTACAAAAGAAATTTATGCACGAAATGTAAAGTTAGACACACACACACAAATACACACTCTCACACATAGTTCAGAACCAGCCACATCAAGCCAGTAGGAAAAAACTAACAGTTTAAAAATCCATGTCTCCATAGGCAAATAACTACATTATTTTAAAAAATGACATTAAACTTAAGCCTAGTAGAACTACCTATTAAAGTTATACCATATTGCTTACACAAACCTTGTTATGTCACTTGTGTTTGTTTTCAAGAACAATTACATTTTTAAAAACGGGCACAATGGAATATGTCTGTAATTTCAGTTACAGAGACTGTGACAGGTAGATTAACAATTTGAGGCCAGCCTTACAAACAGCAAGGTCGTGTCTCAAAAAATAATCTTGAAACATATACATAGCCAGAGATATACCATAAGAATGGGTTACTGCTCATCATAATACAAGTATAACTTTTAGTACAATTGTTCCAGGTGACAGAATCTTTTGAGTACTATACACAAATTAATTTGCATCAGCCTCATTATATTACTGTCATTTACAAAATTCTACTACATACATGAGCACTCTTCACAGGACTCTGAATTTTTTACAACTGGCAGATTACATGGGTTTGTCATACTCATGGAATTTTGACCTAGGGTGCCTTTTTACATGGGGATCATCTGAAGACTTCTCCGCATCTCTTCAAGCAATCTCTCCCATGTTTTGTAGTTTCATATCAGCATGGAATCAAAGGACTAGCCACATTCTTACACCCTACAAACATGGCTCTCTTTATATGCCTTCCCTTGTTCCTAAAAAGGTCCTGTGTTAATGAGGTCTTCTCCCTTTCTGTATTTAGCATTGCTCTCTAGGGCCAGGTCTTTTACATTTGCGAAGGGAACTGTACAGATTGGAGGCCTTCCTACTTTACGTATGCCAGATTTCTTTCTAGTGTGACTTCTTTCATGTCTTCTTAGGGAACGGGAATCACAGTAGGATTTCCCACACTGCTTACAAACATAGGGCTTCTCTCCAGTGTGAGTTCTTTCATGTATTTTAATATAACTGGAAGAACTAAAAGCTTTCCCACAATACTTGCATATATAAGGTTTCTCTCCAGTATGAACTCTTTCATGCACACGAAGATAATTGGACCAATGGAAAGCTTTCCCACATTGCCCACATACAAAGGGTTTCTCTCCAGTATGAGTTATTTCATGTTTTCTGAGAGATCTGGGAATGTGGTAGGGTTTCCCACACTGCTTACATACATAAGGTTTTTCGCCAGTGTGAGATTTTTCATGTATTCGAATGTAACTAGTAGAACTAAAAGTTTTCCCACATTGCTTACAAACATAACGTTTCCTTCCATTGTGAGCTTCTTCATGTCTTTGAAGAGACCTGGAACAACTGAAGGCCTTGTCACATAGCTTACATATGTAGGGTTTCTCTCCACTGTGAGTTCGTACATGTCTTCGAAAAGAACTAGAAAAAGTGAAAGTTTTCCCACATTGGTTACATTCATAATGTTTCTCTCTAGTGCGATTTCTTTCATATATGAGAAACGAACTGGAACCATCAAAAGCCTTACCAGGCACCTGAAATTTATAGGGTCTATCACCATTTTGAGCTATCGTGGGTCTCTGCTTGTGCCCAAGACTTGTGAAGGTGTTCCTACATTGCTTACCTACATAACTGTGACTCCTGAAGAGTGTCCCACATTGCTTATATTCATGTTGTTTCTCTCCACAGAGAATCTTTTCATGGTTTTGAAGAGAATTGAGACAACTAAAGTTATCACATGGTTCACTTTCATAGGGTTTCTCTCCAGCTGGAGTTCTTTCAAACATGTGAAACCACTGGGGAAAACGGAAGGCGTTCCCATGTTCCTCAAATTTATCCAACATCTCTCCATATTCCTCATACACATATGGTTCCTGCTCAGTGTCCTCCCTGAGGGACAAATTGAGGAATGAAGGAACAATAAGGACATTTCCACAGACATGGTTTTCACCTAGCTTTACTCCAGGAAAAGTTTTCATGTTCACAATAGGATCTGGAAGCGGGCTGAAGATTTCCCCACATTGACTACTTTCTTTATATTCACAGAAACTCTCTACCACTTGACTTCTGTAAAAAATGAGAAGCACATTACTAAGGATGTGTTTATTAATGATTTACTGGGAGAAATGCTGGTTTTATGCTGATAAGGACTTTTGAAATGAATGGAGTGCTCTGTATGGTTCAAGGGCAGTTATGATCAATACAAGGTATTCATACAGGGCAGTGGCAGGAACCACTTAGAGCTTTCAATGATACAGACAGCTGGCACAGTGGTTAGCCTGCTGTTAATACCACTGGCTTGCCATTTCCAAGTTAACTACTTTGCAAAGTCTGAATGCCCACATCACATTAACATGCACTTGAAATTCTTCATGTAAAAGGCTTGGGATCCAACACATTTTCAATTATCGACATATTTGCATATATATAATGGGATATGTTCAAATAGGTCTAAGTGCAAAGTACACTTCATTTTTATACATCTTATACCCAAGCACTGAAGGCAATTTCAGACAATATTCTGTATAATTCTGAGCATGAGAACAATGTCAGTGAATAATGAAGCACCAGACAGTATCACTGAGGGCATTCTGGTGGTACTTCAGATGTCTTCAGAATTGGGAAGCTTTGAGTTTTGGATTTTCCAATTATGTGCAAAAACCTGTATGCACTTTGGAGAAATATTTTTGAGCTTACAAAAGTTTCAATCTGGCCTCATTGGTATCATTTATTTGCTTGCTTTCAGTATTTTCAGTCACTCCATGTTCTTGAGGGATTTTGGTTTCTTTTGTGAGTGCAAATTACCTTAGATTTCTCCATGAATTTTCATGTTCATCTGCAATGTTCTGCTCCTCCCAATTATTTCCTAAAAGAGCCAGGAAAACAATTATCAATATACACGACTAATCTTGAATATACAAAACCACAGAAAAGATATTCTAGCTAGGTTGATGGTATAATACTATACTATCATGGTCCATTTACCAAAATGTTCCCTTTTCATGTTCTGATTCATGGAACTGCACTGATTAGTAAGAAACACTTGGTCCTCAGTTGACTAAGTAAAGGAGTAAAGTCACCATACCTATAGCGGCCAGGTTCCAGAAGGTTTCTTGTATCACATCTCTGTAGAGCCTCTTTTGTGAAGGATCTAGCAAAGCCCACTCTTCCAGGGTAAAGTTCACAGCCACATCCTCAAAGGTCACGGACTCCTACATCACCCCATAGATTAAAGGAGAAAGGGTGAGATTCATGGCACAGGAGATGCAGACTCTCATCACACATTCCTATGGGGCCATGTTCTCCAAATTCTCCATTCCTTTTTGTCACCTTACTTTCCATTTACATGTACATCTGCTACCTGATCAGAAGCACTTAGAAAAGAAACAGAAAACAACTAAGCACATAATTCTTGGGATATTCCAAGTTCCCTTTGTCCACACTTTGAGAAGCCACCATTAAATAAGTTTTGAATAACCCATAGTATTTAAATATATAAAAACTAAGGAGGTAAAAAAACAAAAGTTCAAGAACAATATCTGCAAACATCCAATATAAAAGGGTTAGCATGTGAAGCAGAACAGATAAAACAAGATTGAAAAATTATCAAAACAAATCCAACTCAAGACAAAACATCATACATCAAACAATATCCATGGCCTTCTAAAGCAAAGACCCAAATGTGGAAAAGAAAGTGCTGGAGACCACGGGCAGCAAGGAAACAGTCAGGTTCAGAGGTCAAGCTGATGCGGCCCAATGCCAATCCCCATACTCTGAACCTTGCTACAACATGCACACCAGTCAATGTCCACAGAGCGCACTGCCTTTTCACCTGAGACAGAAGCACTGTTTAGAATGACACAGAAAAGTAACCCTGAGGACACTGGCATCGTGTCCACTGAATGGAGGAGGATGAGAGCTGGCCCACTTCAGGCAGCAGGTGCAGAGCACAAAGAGGGGAAGGAGCACGTGGCTGGGTTTCTTTCCATGCTCTTCAATGCACTTGCTGAGAGTTGGGCTGTGGCTAAAGACACTGCCAAGTGAAATACCATGTGTGGTGAGGACAGAAAAGCAGCCAAGAATCAAGATGTGGCCTACGATGACTCCAGCTGGGCCCCAAGGCCCTGCTTGGACTCCTGACGAGGGTGTCAGAAATACTTACAATTAAATTTTTTAATCACAAACTATACTTACTCTTTTGAAAACAAACAAATAATTTAAAAGTTGCATTGGGAAACAACATATTAATATCATTACTATACACTGTCTCCTTGTAACTTGGCAGTGTGAGTGGTAATTCACAGATCTGGCAGTGGAAACAGCAGCACATGTCACACACAGCCAGAGACCTTCAGACACCCAGCAAGCAGGGGACAGTGCGCAGGTGGCCTTTGGGAGGAAGGGTGGGAGCAAGGCAAGCTGGAGCGAGGCAGACAGACGCAAGAGCTGGCTGATGCCCACACAGCCCAATCACACTGCCAACTGGGGCTGCTGCGGAGGTGATCTACTGTGCACAGATACTGACACAAGGATGGGAAGGACCACAGACCGGGAGCACATACTGAATTACTGCTTCTGTTGCAGAGGCTGGACCAGAGTGGGGAGGATCTCCTGAACAGCCACGTTTACTCAGACAGAAATAGGTGTGGCAGAAATTCACACCCTAGGCAGAAGTCTAGCATGTCTTATTCTCCTTCAAGGGGGCTTCCCATGTATGTCAGAAAGGAAAAGAAGCACTGAGGGCAAAATGTCACCAAACTCAAGAAACAGAGTCACACATTTCTATTTTTCCACACAGTGTTGAAGGACACAGGAGGGCAGTGCTTTCCCTCAGGAGAAAGAAAGCACCAAACAAACAAACCCACCACAACTGCAACACAAAAACTCTTCTGAACTCCGACAAGTAAGGGCAAGGTGCAATCGATTTTCTACACATTGGAAGCCACACGGATCCTACAGCAGAAGCCCAGAAGCAGAACAAGGGCAGGGAAACCCACGGTGTTCCCGATGAACTGCCAAAGGCTGAGAGAAGAAAACTTGGAGACCAAAAGCCCCCAGGAAGGCCCATTTTAACAGGCTCTGCACATTTGTGAGTTTTATTTCTAGGAGCCCTACCAAGTTTCCACTGTGATGATCAGACAAAATCTGCTGCTTCTGACAGTGGAGGAGAGGGAGGCATTCTAAAAATTCTTCTTTTACCATATGTTCTGTAGGGAAGGGAAGGGGAGAAGGGAGGAGAGAGGAAAGAAAGCAGGCAGGCAGGCAGGCAGGCAGGCCAACAAGCAGGCAAACTATTTCTCAAAAGCCCGACCAGTTGGCAGACCAACTGAAAATCCCAATTTCAACTGCTTTTATCTTTGCAACTCAGCACTGGACAGTGACTCTCATTGCTAAAGTTACCTGAGTAGACTACTCAAATGTCATCAGGACAATTACAACCCACCACAAATACACAGAACCAGGGAAATACAGCTCATCATTGAAAAAACGAGAGAAACAATTTCTGAGGAACCTCAGACATGAACCTTATGAAGTCTTCTAAGCAACTCTCTTACCTATGTTCAAAGGAGAAGAGGCACTCACAGTGAAGAAATTAAAGGAGAACAGGAAAAGCATGTATCGACAGAATAACATCAATAAAATATTAGAAATTATTGACAAAAATAAATAGAAATTATGTAAATGCAAAGTACACGTTAAAGAAGATCACTACAGGGTTTCCAGGGCAGATTTCAGAAAGCAGAATACAGAATCAACCAACATGAAGATACATAGTGAAACCTTGTCTCAATTTTTAAAAATCCCAAACAGCTAACACGCAGATGAGCCAGGAGTCATGCAGCCTGAAGAAGGGAAAGAAAACTGAAAGTGGCTCCAGTATACTTGCCATGAAGAATGGTAGAAAGAAGCAAGAACTCTGATGAAAAGAATACAAAGGACAAGCATTCTTCCTGTCTTCATTAACAGACAAGCATTTGTTTAAGCCGATGGCATCAGCGATGCACCAGATGGTTACAGCTCCTCATCGGAAGCTCAGTGATGGCAAGTACACACAGAATGGGAAGGGGCGATGGGAACATTTCTGCAGTACTGGCACTGGGCCTGAAACATTACACCGTTGGGTTAAACTTCATTTATATTCACTGCAAGTAGATTTTTCTAACACTGGGGCAATCACTAAAACAATTTTAAGAAACAAGCACACCTAGGAGTAAAAATAGACCCATGTAAAATGCTTGAAGGCAGAAGATGAAAATTCACAACTAAACAAAAAAAAAAGCAAAAAACACAAATATGATACAGTACTTATTACTGCAAGCACTTCGACACCTAGTGATTGCTGATCACAACTGAGAACCTCAGTGAATGCAGCACGCTTGGCAGACAGCAAAGCACACTTCAGTGCTGGGTTAGTCATGGGCCACGACCACAGGGACAGGTCCCAGCCTGGTCTTTTGGCTGCCTCCCAACTCCAGGAAGTGAGCAGCTGTGTGCTCCACACTCCCCACCACGTTTCTGCATGACTGAGACCTCTAAAGCTGGAAACAAACAAGCCATGCACTCCTCTCTTCAGTTGTGTTGCCAGGCATTTCATCCAAGCAACAGGAAAGCTAACCCACACAATCGGTGTAAACATTCAGTACTCTACTTGTACACACTGAGAAAAGGACAGAGTGAAAGCATATAGAGAAAAGGAGAACCCAGGGTAACAAAGAAATAAAATGAAAAGACTCTGATGAAAAGAACCAAAACTTCATTATGATGACTACATTTAAGAGCTGTTACATTCTGAAAAACTCCTGTGGTACTAGGATACTGTAGGTGTTCTCAACAGGGAAACACGATACATCTATTACCTACATAGCTGGATTTAGCAACTCAACAGTGTACACAGCCTGCACAACTGCTGTGGTCTACATCAACCAAGCTTATTTCTTTGAGATTCTTACTCCAGTAGACAATACTTAAGATTGAGCTTTAGAATTCCAGGTGAGTACATCCCACCCCTCAATAAAGAACAAACCATGTACTGTATATACTATAAAGAAGAAATAAAATTTGTAAATAAAATTTTGTTTCTGATCTTGGCTTGAACCTAGGGAGTGGTGAGCTCTAGCCCTGCCCTTTTCACATTCTGAAATCAGAGTTAGTGTCTTCTGACATCACTCAGGCTAGGCTCAAGCATACAATCCTTTTGGTGCAAACCGAGTAGTTGAGATTACTGGTGTATGGCACCATGCCGGAGAATAAAATTAAAAATGATAACAAATAAAATGTAAGGCTAAATGTATAATTTTTCCCTTGAAATCCACTGTTACTAGCCTGTGAGCATAATTTACTGCACCTATTCTGAAAATCTGAAGCCAAACATGACTTTATTTTGAGGACCACACATGCTGGAGCTGTCGGCATAGAACTGGAAGTCAAACATGTCTGAATAAAGCTTGAAGCGCCGAATGAGGTCACCCTTCTCTTCACATGAGCCCCAGTGCCTGCACACTGCTCTGTGACTGCTGTCTGCCCAAAGTGAATGGTAATTTGCGGTTCTGACACCTCATCTGGGTGAGTTTTCCTGGTTCTTGTTCATGGGTCTGAGAGGCCACTGGCCAGGAATCGCTTCCACCTCGTCCTCTCAATATCACCACCTAATTACTGGTACCACCAATGCGTGCAAGGAATGGAATCTTTGGTGCAGCCGGAAAATCTTAACCTCCCAAAGGGGAACCTGTTTGTGTGAAGAGAACAACAGGAGATTCCTCATGGCCCCAGATCCCCGAAAAGCCCCATTCTTCTACCACTACTGCCGGCTAGGATCCAGGACCTGACATCCACTACCAGGGACAGCCACAGGGGCATCATGGATCACCAAAGTGACCATCCACAGCACTTTCTCTTTTTCGTGGTACGGAGATACCAAACTCAGGATCTCGAGCTTGCCTGTCTGATGCTAACGCCGCCAAGCTATCTCCCTAGCCTCAGGTCACCATCCTGAAGCGTGGTACCAGCACACAGCAGAAGAGAGTGCGAAGGACACATCGGCTTGTCATACTCTCAAAAGCAACCTCAAGCCAGAGCAGGTGGGACGTGCCTGTCATCCTAGTGCTCTGGAGGCTGAGACTGGAGGAGTCCAATTTCAAGGCCAACCTGACCAACAGAATGAGATCTTGGCTCAAGGGGAGGGAGCGACAGGAAGGAAGGGACAGAATTAGTCAAGACGCACGGAACGACAGCATCCACCCCACTGGGAGCTGGCGAGAGCGCAACAGGCCTAGCTCTTCCCTCGTCCCCACTGCTGGAGGCCCCGCCCGGTTCCAGCCTTTCCAGACCAGACTCAGACCCAGGAGCCGGACTCGGAGTCGCAGCTACTAGCGAGGCCGAGGCGGGAAGACTCCGAGCTCGTCGGCCAGGGGAACACAGAAACTGTATCTGAAGCTTTTACTGCCCTGACATTCAGTTCCGCACCGCGGAGATCGGCAGCCTGAGCCGCTGTCGGCCGCGGTCCCGACCCTCGCTCGCCCGGGCAGTGCTGCCGTGGGGTGAGAGACAGGCGGGTCCGGGTGCCAGCGGAACTCACCATTCCTGGATCTGCGGGGTCCCGGGCCTCCCCGTGGACCCCAAGCCCGACGTTATGTACAGTAGGGACCAAGGCCCCGCACAGGAAATTCTTATGGCGGTGGCGTAAGTAAAATCTCGCGATGTTTAAGGCGACGCGCACCTTCGTACAACCGAGCCCCTGATTGGGCAGTTAGCAGCACAGCACCGCTGATTGGCCGGGAACAGGGACTGCCCCGCCTACCGCAGAGCGTCAGATTCGGTCGCGCACCCGCCTGGGAGTGCGAAGTTGCAAGGCTGCCCCTCCATCGACCCTTTGTGAGAGGTTAATAAACTCATTAGGCCCTATGGGATTAAGAATACCTAAAAGGACCCGGAGCTATTTTGTCAACACATTGCCCTATGGGTCGAGCGGTTGTGGTTTAGTACCCGGAAGTGACGTCATACAGCTGCTAGCTGAAGAAAAGGTGACGTCGAGGACACTAAAAGGCAAACTTAAAGCAGCGCATAATGGCCAATGATGTAAAATTTAAAACATTTTTTGCCCTTTTCGTATTTTCAGACTATATTTGATCTGAAGCTATGTAATGTGAACCTGCTGATGGGGGGGCTTCTGAACTATTGACTTCACACTGGGCTTACTGAACACTAGATCAACACCGGACAGCCTGTCTTCCCGGTGACTTCCTGCGTGAAGGCAGTCCCTGGCTTATGTTTCACAGGAACTATCGGGATCACAGAGGGGCCCCACTTTCATTTCTTACCTGGATACCTCCCTGTTGCCACAGCTCCCCACCTTAGAATCCTGAGCTTCACTGAAGTGGGATTTCTATAATGGCTCCAACCCTCAGGGTTCTGCTGGGCCTGAGAACTGAGATGGGCACAAAATCCCATCCTTCTTAGGTTCTTGTACTCTTGAGGCCATGGATAACCAAAAACCAAGGGGACACGTTTTTGTACTATTTAATGCAGTGGATAGAACTAAATATTGGCCCTTTAGAGCCAATACTGGAGTGACTGAAGTGTGCTCCGTGAGAACTTGAATAGTAGTACCACTGTGGCTTTCACTGGTGAGTCCCATAGTACCATCGACACCCTGAGCCCCTAAATCCTGTGCTAGTACCGTGGGGACATGATGGAAGAAGCAGCTGTGAATCTCACCACAGTGACTGCAGTTTCATTTTCCACTGCCTCAATCAGTACTTCCTTTTATCTGAACCAATCTTATATGTGTTTGTGTGGACAGTTCTTGGTATTTATTCTCTACCAGGCAAACTTTTTGATTCCTTGTAGTGTGAGGCTGAGAAATGTCTATGTCCAGGAAACCATTGATCTTTACCTTTCTCTCTTACCTTTTACTCTAAGATGATAAGGAAGGTCAATGGAGCTGCTCAAACAATTAAGTTTAGGGATTTCTTGTGTCACATACATTAGCCCATCACTTAAAAAAATCCGCACTTTGTAAGTCGAAGGACACACAAAAATCCAGCCGACTTCTGTGCCATAAGAATGGGTAATTCTTCCATTTTCAACAATATTTCCTCAGCCCCATGATGCTGGGCAGAAGCACACATGATCATGAAAGTAAGGAACCCACACAACCCACTATACTGAAAAAATTTACATGATATTAATAACACCTTTTCATGTAACAGTTATATGATTCTGCATGGCCCTGGGCTTTTGTAAGAGATGTGTGCATATTGCAGGGGATACCAGTGATGATGACTGGGTTAGGTGTATTGTTTCATCAAATTCTAATATTTTCTTACTACAGGTTTTTAGAAATGCAACCCACCCTAAAGTGAAAAACACATGCATTTATGGAGAAGAGTATGCAATGCAGGAAATCGTTCAGTGTAGGCAAGTAGAAAAAAAGGCTGAGAAGAATTCAGTTGGCCTCATATATTTATAAGGTCATGTCTGATGAACAAGTAACAACACCAAATGATGCTTCTCAGAGATTGGATCAAGACAAAACAAAGATATTTTGTAAATGTATCCTAAAACTGGAAAGAAAAAAAAACACATTCTCAGTTATAAAAATATGAAAAAAATATATACCATGTAAGAAATATCTAAAATCTGCTACCTCAGCATAGTAGAATGATTACAGTTTTCCTATCTGACTGGATCAAACAACCTCTGTCCCAAAAACACCAATGATGGATGTATTGTTAAAACATAAATTTTAGGTTTCCTTCACATCAGGATGACATAATGTCCTTTATATTACTTACATTCATAGGCTTTCAAGGTAGAAAAAGTTTTATAGGGCACCAAAACTGTTACAACCAACATCTTGTATTTTTCTCATTCACAGGGTTTCAATCCAGTGTATATTCTTACATGTCAACAAACTAAAGATTTTTTGACATCTATTCTACTAATGACGTTTTCCTTTATACTGTGTTCAACCCTGTGAATGGAACTCAGGACAAGAGGCTTTCCTCAATGTACCCTGACAGGAGCACCTCCTGTAGGCATTCTCAGTTATGCTATAGTACTGTGGGATAAAGAAGCCTTCCACATCCTATATTTAGGGTTTCTGGCTAGCATGAGTCCTTATATGACTTTCAAGTACCCATAGCTCCTGAAGACTCTCCCACATTTCTCACTCATATGCAGTGTCTGCCCCCATTGTGAATGTTTCCATGCCTTAGCATTTTGCTGTATTCTCAATTCCCACATAGCTCACATACATAAGGTTTCTCTTATGTATTCAAAGAGTACTGGCAGACTTTTGTACAGTGCTTACATATAAAAGGTTTCTCTCCAGTGTGGATTCTTTCATGTATTTCAAGGAAACTGGAACACTGGAATGATTTTCCACATGGCTGGCATATATAGGGTTTTTCTCCAGTGTGAATTTGTATGTCTTCGATAGTAGCTGGAACAAGCAAATGTTTTCTTACACTGCATAGAAGCATAAGGCTTCTCTCCACTGCGAGTCCTTTCATGATTTTGAAGGTCACAGGGCTACTTAAAAGCTTAATCACATTTTTTACATTCATGGGGCCTCTCTGTACATCCCTAATACTCAGATGGCCTGTATCCATAGTTCATTATAATGTCTCTTGGAAATTATGAAAAATTATTGGCCACTTCTTTAAACATGTGGCTTTTACATCACTTCATCCTAGAAGTTTTCTTGATTACACTATGATTTGGAGTTTTGATGAATGTTTCTCCATGTTGTTCACTTTCTTTATGTTTAAAGAATCCCTGTAGTACTTGATATCTGCAATGAGAGTGACACGTTACCAAGGGGCTTGCTTATGAATGACTTCACATTTACTAATAAGTACTAGATTTATATTTTGATGTCATCAGGGCATGTATCAGCTTTATCCCTATATGGATTGTGAAGATGTGTATGAGCTGAACGCTCAGACAGATTATGTATCAAACTGCTGACAGTCACATGGGTCTGCTGGCTCTCTTTCCAAGGTAACTACGGTGTAAACACTGAACATCTAAGTTACCTTTACGTATGGTTTTAGAATCTCTCATCCAAAATGCATGGGAAGGCCGAGCATGGTGAGGCTGCAATCACAGCACTCAGGAGCCTGAGGTAGGAGGGCTGCCATGAGTTCAAAGTCAGCCTGGGCTAAACAGCTCAAACCTAGCCTGAATTACATAGCAAGAGTCTTTTTTTGAATTTTGAAATATCTGCATATACATTCCATCTGAGAAATGGAAGCCAACTATAAAAACAATTTATGTTTCACACATTTCTTACATGGATATATGGTCAATAATTTGAGGCATGTAACAAAGTTTGTGTACATGAGAACATATCACTTATTGGTGCTCAAGAGTTCAGGACTGCAGCATTTAGGATTTTGATTGTTTTGGAATAAGGATGCTCAACATGCATGTAGTTCAAGGAAAATATTCTCAGAGGAAATCATTTTGAAGGTGGGATTGTTTTCTACAATTCTTTTAAATATTTCCTGTCACTCCAAATTTTGTGAGGAACAGTGCTTTCTCTTGTTTGTGGAAATTATCTTAGATTTCTGTTGAGAGTTTTATACTTTTATTCAATGGTCTGGTATTGCCATTTTTGACCTAAAATGCAGACACTAGAAAATTATGATAAATTATTGTATTATATAAAAATTGCTACATTCCACTTTCATATTCTATTGTGAAGACACTAATTTTTCTCACCAAAATGTTTGTTTTTAATATTCTAAAATTTTTGTGTTTTGTTCTTTTTGGCAGAACCAAGGACTGAACTCAGGCCCTTGAGCTTGCCAAGCCAGCACTTATTTTACTAATATCTCCTTGGCCCTTCTTAATTTTTACTTGTTTGTTTGTTTGTTTGTTTGTTTATTTTTAGCCTGGCCCAAAAATTGAGAAGGACTTTTTTTGGCTGGCTCAGGCTGCCTTGGGGGAGGGGCGATAAGGCAGGTGGAGTTGGGGATCAAACCGCGGTATCTTGCGCATGACTGCATTTACATGAGCAGGTACTTAAACAACTGAGCTAACCAGCAGGGCCCCCATTCCAAAATTTTGAACAACACTAATGAGCAAGAAATACTGGCTCTCTACATAAAAGATGAGAAAGATGAGGTATAACGGCCAGGTTCCAGAAAGTCTCCTGCATCACAGCTCTATAGAGATTCTTCCGGGAGGGCTTCAGCAAGGCCTATTCCTCCAGGATGAAGTTCACAGGCACATCCTTTAGGAGTCACTGACTCCTAAAATCTCCCAAATATGTTTTAAAAAGAAAGGGTGAGACTAACAGCAGCAGTGATCTCTGCCCAGCTTACAAGGAATTCACATGACGCCATGAATCAAACACTTGCTACTTGACTTGGAAGCTGTATTTTTCTGTGTGTTCACACTCATGCCCTCTCACAGAGCTTTTCTCTGGGGTGCAGCGAGGCCAGCAACCGGAACTGCAGCACTAATGGGAGTTGCTAACAGTGCAGCTGTAGGATGATAGACCGGCTATCTCTCCAGAGAGATAGTCACAAACCAAAGGAAGAACATAAAGAAAGCTTCAGAAAACCTTGGAGCCGTCGAAATCAAGACGGAGTTCTCTGTCTACCTTACCAAATCCAAAGCCAAAAGATTCTAAAGAAAGTGTTCACTCACTGAGTGCCCAAGGCTAACTGTTACAAAGGTCTGCCCAAAGCAGTGGCTTGAGTCACTCTGAGTTTGACTGAACGGCCCTGCCATCTAAAAATGAACATCATGATACCTGCAAATAGAACAGTTTCATGAACACAATGGGATGACTTCTTTGTGGACTTGGGAATTTATGTCTTTGGTGGAATGTCATGTGTTTGACAGGCTGGACTGGTTAACTAAGCACAAAACTATATGTATACCTGATAATTCTCATAATACATTTTAAAGTCCATAAATTAAAAAAATCATATTATAGATACTACAGACAAACTTAATCCTTCTTTTGCTTAGTTGGTAACAGATTTTTCCTGTTGCCTAAAGAAATGATTCATTCAGTTTGCTTGTTCCTCTAGCAGGGCTTATCATAATCTGCCACCATCCCTACTGTTGCTGTGGTACCCAGAACATACTGCAAAGGATGGGCACAATAAGACTAAAAGGAATTCGGCACATGGGGAATGGGATGTGTTGCCTCAAAAAAAAAGACATTTAGCATCACACTCCCAAGACATAACATCTGCATCCCCAAGACTCTGGCCAAGTGAAAACAATAAACCATCTAGATGAGCATTATGCAAAGGACACTGGAAGATGGGACCTAGTATCTATAGAAACCACCTTCCTGCCTATATACTAAATTAGCTGTTCCTTGGGATGCAGATCCTACAATAGAAGAAAAATAAGCTCATGATGTCACTGTTTATGGCCTCATCTAGAAAACCTTCTCCCTGCAGTAAGTGCTACTGGTAAGCATGCACCCCTTGCGGCTCTGCTGAGACAGGCTGTTACACAGCGTGTATCTGCCATGGATTCTCCATGCAGTGCTACTGTTGAGTACACCCAACTAATGGGACTTGCTGGACACAGTGTTGGGAATGCCCCCTCAAGATATTCTGTTAAGGGGTACTGCTGAAGCATGCATGGCCCTTGTGTATACGCCAAGTAATGCCACTGGACCTGAATATACTCATTGAGAATGCTTTCCTATAAGCAAGTACCAGTTAACCCCTTCCTTCCACGTTAGTAGATCAGAAGCCTTACCTTCCACAAATCATTTCCACCATCATCCCAGCCATCCCAGCACAGCCACGATGTGCACATGACAGCACTGCAAGAACCACTGAAAGATGTTCCTCAGAAAAGATCTGAGAGCTCTGCGGCAATAAAGAGCATAGTGCCAGAAGATAATTCTATGAAAGTACAACAAAATTCATTTTTTTCTTCTGTTTTAACAGAAAAATGTTTGTTCAAACTGATAAATTCAACAGTATCCTGGTGGGGTAATAGCTTTCAATGGGGAAAGGAATGATGACAATTCTCTGTGGGATAGACTGAAGCAGGGACTATGCCAGGTGCTTGCACTGCCCATAAAACAGCACTGAACTACTCAAAACTGTGTTTAGAATAGTTGTGAGTAGATAATGCTGACATAGCAAAATAACTAAAAACTTCTAGGAAACAAGTATATCTGATGCCCTAAAGGAAGAGAAACATCGAGCAGTATAAAATGATTAAAAAGAGAATGAAAAATAGCAGACAACTTAAATAAAACCCCAGGGCAACTAAGGTTGAAGGCAAAGCAGTGGAAGAGGCAGACCCAGAGAATCCTTTGAGCAGAAGCCATGAAGAGCACCCTAAAGTCTCCCTGATAACATGCTGCAGTGTGGGTTAAAAAAATCACAGAACACCCAGTTTTACCTGGCTGTGTATCTAAGTTTTACCCCCAGACACCCTGTCAGGTTGCTGCAGTGGATACAAAAGGAAAACTACTGTGATAAGATACAGTATGGTTCATGTTAACCCAAATATATCGTTCATCACTTCAAATGTGAATTATCTAAATATATACCAATTGAAAGAGTAAAAAACCCCAGCAAACCCAGTATGGTGGCACAGGCCTACAATTCTAGCACCCCTCCTGATGCAGAGGATTGCCACAAGTTCAAAGCCAGCCTGCGCTATACACACAGCATAGCCCCATCTCAAAGAACCAAGCCAAACAAAAAGAGTGGCAGTACACTAGAAAAGGCAATGGCACTTTTTGTTCTCTACATGAAAAACATTTTAAAGACAGATATATGGGAAAGAGAGGGAGGTACTGTTCAAAAGATTCAGAATTTCCATTGGATAGGAAGGATGATTTCAGGAGATCCGTTATACAACATGGAAATTATAGATACTACCATTCTGTTGTTGACTGGAAGACCTCTAGACCATGAGCTAATGGAATTATTAGATTAGCTCAGTGCAGCCACTTCAAAATCTGTAATACTGCAAAGCATCATGCTTAAGTTATCAATGCATTTGCTTTTGTGTCAATTAAACATTCTAACACTTAAATGTATAAACATTTTAAAAGTAGGATAACAGCAAAGACTGACTAGGGCTATACAGAGTGACACATGTCTAGCACTGTGTCTAAGGAACCTGGGTGGTTTACTGACTTCAGGCCAATTGGGCAGGAATACCTCAAGAAAACTCAAAAGCAATTCAGGGATCAAATGAAGATAAAGCTGTCAGTTCCCAGTCCGTTATGTATATTCCTCACACACAACATCAACATTACATGAGGCAAAAACTAGTAGAAACAAAAGTAAAAGTAAAATTATTGCCACAGAACACACACTCATTTTAAAGTCATATGGAATACTCACTAATAAATACTATATTCCAAGTTATGAACACACTTTAACGAATGTAAAGGAATACCAAC
This sequence comes from Ctenomys sociabilis, assembly GCA_004027165.1. Classification (NCBI taxonomy): domain Eukaryota; kingdom Metazoa; phylum Chordata; class Mammalia; order Rodentia; family Ctenomyidae; genus Ctenomys; species Ctenomys sociabilis. The sequence continues at coordinate 1,583 of PVKA01017274.1, read as the reverse complement.
ACATGAAACCCTCTGCTACTGTATTGGAGTTTAAATGGAACATATGGAAAGGTCCATGCAACCAAAGGTTAACCCACAAACATCTACATAATACAAGCTGAAAACAAGCCTCATAAGAAACTAAATATTTAAAACACATAAAAACAAACATGTGTCATCTTAACTAAATTTGTAGGGTGCAGGAAAGGCAGTATGTGGGTGAATCTTAATCTAACACATCAGTATGAAAGGAAAAGAAGGACCTAATTGCAATGAGCTGATTCTCTACTTCTAAAAACCCAAAGGGTAAGAGAATACCAATCAAGGGGAGAGAAATAACGACTAGTAAAGACATTGGTGATACCGAGAAGAAACCCAGAGGATATTAATGAAACTGAATCCCAATTCTCTTAAAAGATCAATAAAATTGATGACAATTCAGGCCAAAAAAAAAAAAAAAAAAAAAAAAGTAAAGGAGCTGAGAACATGCAAACTACAACTATCAGAAATAAAAGCTTGGCTGGAGATACTAATCGCATGGACATTAAAAAGATAAATGAATGTTATGAGGGATTTTATGCCCATAAATAAAGCAAACTAAATGAAATGCACCAATTTGTGATGAGAAACAATCTACTTAAAGTTGCAAGAGCTGAGACAATACAAAGTGAAGTGTGTTTACTAAAGACATTAAAACAATTAAGAAGTAACTACCCAAAATAAAAATGGGCAGGCCCACAAGAATGGAATGATTTAGTCTGTCTAATATGGAAGAAATCACACAAACTGTCTGGAGTGTCTTTCAGGAAAGTTAAAGCTTCATGCTATGAAGGAAAACTACAGTGATACCAAAACTAAATAGAGGTCACAAGAGCTAAAATATGCTAGATTAAGTCTTCTTCTGAACGCAGACACACATATCTTTCACAAATAATGCCAAGTCCTACCAAACAACATATAAGAATAAAGTAGGACCAAGTAAAAACTGTGGAAATACTGAGAAAGGAATTTAATGTAATCCATCACCTCAACAAGCTAACGAACACAATTCCTAAGGTTATTAACAATGGACGCAGAATGACACTGAAGTAAGGCAAAAGTATTGATGAGAATGACAAGCAAGAAACAAAGTTGTCTTTGTCAACAGAGATGTCACTGGTAGCAAATCCCAAGGAACCAAGAAGAAAGCCTGGCCCCAAGCTGATCACTATGCAGTCAGCGTACAAAAGTGCATCATTGTGCCATACGGCAATGAAGACATGGATTTGCAATAACAGCATAGCAGTTGTTACATGGCCCCAGAGAAACAAACAGAAAACCAAACCAAACTGGGCCGAAACACACAAACTGGAAAGAACTTCACAGACAAGAAAGGCCTTCTGGGCGCAGAGCGGTTTGGTCGTTTGTTGAGGAGTTAGCGATTTTGTTTTCGTTAACTGCGGCTGTTGCCTGGAGGCCAGCGCGGCGGTCGGAAAAGCAACTTAAGACTTCTGCGTTGGGTAAAAGAAAATGGCCCGAACCAAGCAGACTGCTCGTAAGTCCACTGGTGGGAAAGCCCCCCGGAAACAGCTGGCCACTAAAGCTGCCAGGAAAAGCGCCCCCTC